>BLKR01000703.1:0-293110 GCA_011170035.1 Teleogryllus occipitalis
GACATCAATTGATGCCCTGAGCAATCTCTCCCGATAGTCTTCTTTCATCTTCTAGAAGATTTTCCTTAAAATTTTACAACACTTACTAAGACTTCGCCAAAATTTCAGGTGTCGTTATATTAGCTTCTCGGTCTGGCCATTGTGGAATATACACGTAAATATGTGCTAACTAGTGTAAACTTTTAGCCAACACTTTTCATTCATTCAAGCGATGTACTTGTCTTTGACATTCTTGAAGTTCACTGATGGTTTAACATTTGTTATTTTTGCCCAAAACTGTCCAGTGTAAGATTTTTTTTTCTCACTTGCTCTTATTGTAGAGCTTTGCATTTAGGTCTGTTGGGATGGTAGTGCGCTTCCTTTTCACGTCTTAATAATTTAATTAAATGCCGAATTCCTGGTAACCTAACTCGATAAACCGATTGTGTGGCTTAGGAGTTATATATTGTTTACTTTGTGTGACTTATTTTCCAACTCGTGTGAAACAAGCGCTGGTGGTAGTCACGGAGAGGTTGTCAGCGACGCCATTTTGATACATATTTCAATGCAATTGGTCGAACCGAAGGCGCATTAGTCCTTAAGTTATTGGGTAATACATGGTGTATAATGATTGGATATTATATGAAAATTACCTTTACTGTCCTAGTTGCATTATTATAATTGTGTATATTAATATATCATAATCTTCATTCTATCTAGAGTAAAAATATAAAATTAATGTTGTTTTTATTATAAATGTACCTTACATAAGCATTTTTGTATAGTTAAAAATATGGTGTTTCTGAGTACTATTACACAAATTGAATCCAAAAATAGAAATTTCTCGAATAATTTCGTTTAATCTTACTAAAAATAACTAACCATATTACGAGTGTGTTGAAAAAAGTCACTTACGATATAAAATGAAGTGTTGACGTAAAGCGAAATTATTTCTGATTATGAAGCGTATCATCAATCCGCGATATTCAAAACATTTTATCCAGACTGTTGCCGAGAAATGTTTACGATTTCTATTTAGAGAAGATTCCAATTTGTAGATTACATTTCCCATTTCTTCTGGCAGAGTTGCACCGGTGGACATTTTACGGGTCCACAGTTGGCTGTGGCTTATCTGCGCCCCTCACTCATCCATATCTTTTGGGGGCTTAGAAAAATGAGTGGCGGGCCACGGGTAACCGCTGTGGCGTCGCAGCCCAAAAGGTGAATCGGGCAGGTATGTTCCGCTTTGATCTCTCGGAGGAAGCGCTTCGCGGGCCGCAAGAATCTCGGCGGGACGCTTTCAGAGAAATGAAGGAGCAAAATTAAATTAATTAAAACGTCGGATTCTTCCCTCAAAGAAGCGCCGGCGTCGCCGCCACATTCCACCACGGCGCGCCGCCATCTCCCGCGTCGATCCTCCTGCTCCGACGGCACCGGAAGTGGCGTCCAGGGACGTCGCTGCGAGCTTTTCCACCCGAACGTCAACGCGTTTAATTACGGAAATTCGTGTTTCATTATCATCATTAGGGAGGGGATTTTTGCGCGTTGCTTCAGTGCATAGCTAAGTAAAATTTATTGGCTTTTGGTAAGAATATCATTATATATATATATATATATATATATATATATATATATATATATTGTGACGTTCGTGGCCTGGCTACTAACTCACACGGCACCCACGCATCTTAGATTGTGGAAGGAGTGAATAAATAACATCGCAAGAGCAGCACGGAAGAGAAAAGGCGCGACCTGGAGGTGGCGGCCAGAAGCAGCGGCGGGGTAATTTCAACGGAGGGGCGGCGCGGCATAGGGGTTCTATGACGTCCGGGCCGCATTTATACGGCGGAGCGGCGAAAAGCTGCCTTCTTCTCGATTTGGACGGCGACGAGCGAAGTACTAGTTTTTCTAGAGCTAGGCGGCGACGAGCGAGGTATTCCTCTGTAGTAAAGACGAGGAGTCGTAGAGATTATCGCGAGTAATAGTGGAAGAAAACGTTGCAACATTGAGGCGGCGAAAAGGCAGCAAGTTAATATTATAACGAGGCCGCATAAAGTAAAGTAAACGTGATTGTGAACAATATCATAGTCAACGCGCTGGTGGGAGCGACACGTGCTGTAACACACGCGAGGGACGGAGCAGTACGCGTGCATGTGTCCTGGATCTGGTGGCGAGAGCTTAGAAGACTGGTGCGAAAATCTGGTAACGGATTGCGGAGACGGCTTCGAGGTCATCGGGAAACGCGAGTGGCAGCGCGGCTGGCAGGTGTGCAGCCACTTCGACGCGACGGCGGTGCGTAACCCGGGGCCTTGGGCGGCGGCAAAGGTAATTTGTAACTGAGTAAACCAGAGTGGGAGACCGTGTTTTGGAAGGAGTGAAATGAAGAACCAGACCATTAAAACTTTGTAAAATCAACTGAGATTTGTATCACGACAGCATAAATTTACCTTGTACAGCGGTAATACTTGCAATAGAACTCGATCTAGAAACTGTGTGAATTTTTATTAGAGTTCCTCATTTTATTGTATAAAATTTGCTAACGAGGAAATACTTAATGTAAAGTAGCAATAAGATCTTGAATAACGAGTGATTGTGTTTAATCCCAGGAGTATGGGAAAATTTAGTTTCAATTAAGTTCATAACTTAGCAAAACCGTGCACGGGTGATAGGAGAATCAGACTCGACATAGCGAGCACATTGTTAAGTAAATTTTGTGTTGTGTTGTAAATTTTGATTTAATTCTGAATTTGAATGTTAAGTGTGAACAATTTCTCATGCCATATTACAGAATATACTGTCATTTTATCTAATTTTGTGTTTGGGTGTGTAACTTTCTCATACCCCAAAAGATCCTGCCCCCCGAGATATTCAAGCTCGAAAGAGCATTCTATCAGGGCGTTTCCACGAGTGGAGGCGTTACAATATATATATATATATATATATATATATATATATATATATATATATATATATATATATTGAGACGAGCTCTGATATGCGCCCCAGCGAGGAAGCAGAACCCCCGGCAAAAACGCCCAAGATAAATCGCGGGTGTTTACCACTTCGAATGTGGCGCGTTGGTACGTCATCGTCTGACGTCAGCCGCGGCTGAAGTCGGACGTAACGAGTGGTCGCCAATGATTTCTCGGGGCGATAAGCGCTGGAAAATTAAATCCTGCGATTGGCCCGTTGATAGAAAAACGAGGGAACAGTCTCCGAGGGGGGAAGGGGTTCCCGGGAAACCGGACAGTCGGAGAAAGGCCGCCGGAGAGTTTTGATAGAAATCGCAGAACATTCTGAGACAAACCGCCGAACAGTCTGATAGAGATCGCCGAAGGGTCGAGTATACGATCATTACGTCGCAACTACGCCGCATCGCCAAAGCGGAAGGCTGAGGCGACATTCCTGGTGCAACACAGCCGAAGAAGCAAGTTTGTTGGGAACGGAAGACGGGCGTAGAGGCACTGCCGTTCTATGGGACGACCGGAGAAAATTGTACTACTTCACGGGCGAACGGAGGCAGCATCAAGCGAGCCAAGGAGCAGCGCGGACCGGCGAGCGTATAGCGCAGCGAGCTGGGCGAGGCCGAGCGTCACCGCGGCGCGAGCAGCCGTTCGCAGCGATAAGCAGCCGAGGTCGGTCACTGCGTTGGCCGAGGTCCAGGTTACGTGTTCCCCAATCGCCGAAGCGTGAGTACCCGTGCGACATTCAGACCGCGAGGTCGTAATATTTCCAAAGGTGTGATTAAAAAGGTATAACTAGGAAGTATTCTTGCCGAACGCCTAACACGGGAATTCAGTTCGATCCAACATAATGGAACGAACAGACTGAAAGAACATTTTAGTGCCAAGATCAGTAGGTTTGCATAAACAATTAAATTGCCCGAGTATTGTAATTAGCGGGCAAGATATGATTTTTGAGTATTTAAGGTAGGGAGGTTATTGTTTATTTGCACAAGATGGAGCAAGAACATTAATCCAGACTTAGGATTATAATTATAATAGAAATAGGATTGCAATTTGTTTATTATAATCTAGTGTGTAAGTGTATGTGCCTCTGGAAAAAGTTTAAGAATACATGCCTAATTTTACCAGAGCCATCCAAGTGTTTCATTAGAATTCGATCCGCCCTGTATTCTATCCCTTATTTGCCCCTTATTTGCTACCCCTTATTTGCCTCTCACAGGCAAGACGAACGAACAACCTGGCAGGCCTGGCGTCGGAGCGACAGTAGGCTGCCGCACGGCGCTGGTAACGCCCGAGCGGTGCTTCACACCCTCAGGGCTAACGACCCCTGATCAAAGACCAGGTTGCATTGTGTGCGGCGCGCCGGAGGCCAGTCCACGGCGTGTGTGTTCCGTCACAATATATATATATAGTTAAAAATAGTTAAAAATATGGTCGTCCTGAGTACTATTACAAAAAATGAATCTAAAAATAGCATAGAGGAAATGAAATATTGTTAATTTTAATTGCATATTAATGTGCATATTTCAGAATTTTTAGGCCATAAATACATATTTTTAAAAGTATGTTTAAATTTTTTTAGGTAATAATAATTCTCTCTCTAATCATCATCATCATCTAAACCTTACCCCAGTTAGCTGGGATCGCCTTTTTCGGATTGCTTGCTACGATCCATTATGATTTGACTGTGATTTTTACAACCAGCTCTCAGCTTGTCATCAACTCCCAATCCGGAAGATCAAACTTCGTGACTTCACGTAATTAACGAAATCGGCTTGGCATCGCCGATTTTGCGGTCGTAGCCTTTTCAGTAGAACCATCCCAGCATTCGCCTAGATGACCGAGGGACGCCACGAAACACATGATATCCGGCTCGGAGATTGAACCCGGGCCTCCCAGTTCCGAAGGCAGCGTGCCACGCCATGATCCACTTCGCTCGGAACGTAAATACGGGTTTAATATCTCTAAAGTCAGTGTGCCAAAGCACACAAACATGTATCCCTAATTCAATCGAATTTTAATTAAATCACCATCTTCATTTTTTTTCCAAGGACGGGGAGTCTCGAATTCGTTCCATTCCTTTGTTGCCGAAACATATTTGCAGCAGAAACTTACAAATCCGAAATAAGTTTTGTATGTTCAGTTTAATATAAAGCGTTCTTGAAGAAGAATTGACTGAATACCCCAAATACTGTGAGTTTTAAAAAACGAAGTAAAACATTTCCTTCCGTATTCCAAGACTCCAACAATTATCTTTAATAGTAAAAATAATATTGAAATCATATTCAGAATTCAAAACAAAGGAGAAACGTATTGTTTACGAGAAGCAAATGAGTAAATTGGTGCTACATTACATGAAGTACATTTCAAAAATTAAAAGAAATATTATAGCATATCAGAGTGAGCCGTTTATGTTTGCACGAAATTTGAAGAACCAGTTTGTTTATGACCACCCACTGTCTTTTGTTGCGAGAAGATATTGTGAGGAGGTGGAGGCGATGGATGGATGGGTCTGGCACCACGTGCTGGGAAGTGGTTGGACGGTAGGGGCAGAAGGTGCTCTCTGGGCCGTTCCCTATTCTCCTAATGGCTTAAGGCGGATGAGAGGGAGCAATTACGAACAGGGATGACCCCAGTCATGGCAAACAGCAGTTTATTGAGGTGGTATACTTACATACACCTGGCAGGCACGTGACGTAGCCCAGCCTCGCCGAGGGCTGTTCTCCGGAAGAGACACCTTTCAGCGGCCATCAGACGACACACGAGTGCACAACGGACAGGGGAGAGGGCGGGAAGCTGCTAGCAGGACCCCGGAAGGTCGATCTGAACCAGCGTGGTGGAGGAGGTCGGCAGGGCCAGTTAGGGCCGATCTGAACCGACGGAGGGGTGAAGGGATGCCGGCAGGGCCAGTTTGGGCCGATCTGAACCGACTAGGGGTGGAGGGAGGTCGGCAGGGCCAGTTTGGGCCGATCTGAACCGACGGAGGAGTGGAAGGTCCGTGCACACGGGCAACGAGCTCACGAGTAGCATTCGTCCCCCCGCTAAGCGGAGGTCATACTGTTATATAGGCCTTCACTGCTGAGACGCTCTTTCCGAGGCGGAGCTACGCAATTATGCTTACGCGGGCGCCAGCTGTCTGCGGCCACGCGACAATATGTTGAATCGATAGCACATGGTCAAACACGATATTTTCATTTAAGATATAAAAATAACTGTTTCTCTGCTTGTTGATATTAAATGATGGCTGACCTAACTGCGACAAGTTTTAGTCAGTTCAGATTTAACTATAAAGACGTAAACTCGTATACGGCAGGCCTATCAATCTAAGAAATAAAAACAGTAAATATCAATTAAATAATTAGTCATCAAGTCACTTTTAATTATTTTGTTGCATCAAAGTTCTTGTTACTTCACACGTAAAGAAAAAGTTGTAGCAAACCTCTGGAATGAAAAGTCTTTTCGCATTCTAGAGTTTTTATTAATTGAAACAAATTTATTACATTCGTTTTGTGTCACAATTCCATTAATATAATAAAAATATTAGTAATAAAAATAATAACAAAGAGAAATGCTAGAAGGTAGATGATTCGGAAATATGCAACATATGAAATGGAGCTGGATACAAATGGAAACAAAGATTGTTAAATTGTCTTATTTCTGTTCATATAGAATTCATTAAGATCATAGCGGATGATCGTTGTGGAAATGTGGAAATTAGAGATAGACGGCATATGACGCAGAATCTGAAGAATAAGTGAATTAATTTCCGGATATACTGAGACAATTAAGGATAATAATTGATCAATACTTATTTCTTTTTTCATAAAATACTCTCTATTATGTAGTGTTAATACCTATTATTTTTTCATAAAAATCTCTTTGTTATGCAGTATTAATCTAATTTCGTTCACTGTTTTGGAAGCATCGCCACCAACAAATTTTGAGATCAAGAAAAACAGAGCTGTTATTTTTCCGGGAGAGAAACGAATGGAGTAACATTTGTGTGCTGCCCAAAGTTTTATCAGTGCGGGGGGGGGACTAACTTCTGATGAAAGAAATGCGGCACGCTTCCATCGAGAGGCGGCCGAAACAGCTCTGTGATGTAAGGCGTCATTTTTGAGGGGTACGAAGGGTGTTGTAAATTAAAAATATAGTATGAGCGGAGCCTAGATTGGAGAGGAAATAAATAAGTCAATAAGCAAACAATGATTAATGTAATCAGAAATTTAAGTTAAGTTGGAAAACCTTTAAGTCAATAAGTCATAGTCAACTGTTAAGTAATAAGTAAATAAATATAAATATTAAATAAATAATAAAGTAAATAAATAAAGTCAATAAAATAAAATAAAACTGTCAAAAAAATAAGCATATTAGGGGCAAAAGGGAGTGAGTGTATGAAATGTAAGTGCAGAGGCGATGGTGCGGACGATCTACTGTGGCGCTGTTTGATTTCAGGTGCTGAGGAGGCCAAACACTGGAAGAAGAATGTATGAAGTCCGCGCCAGGAAATAGATAAATAAACAGTGTAAAAAAGCCTAGAAAAGTATGTTTAGAAAAGTCTAGTAAAGATAGATTAACATGTACTCGATTTCTGTCGGCAGTTTTTCCCCCTTCAGGCTTCTTTCCTCAGCCCTACCTTATGGTCTCTTTTCCGCGGCTTTGATGCGATGGAGAGACCATTTGGGGTGAATACCAGAATTTGAAAAGTTAGAATGCGCTAGGATGTAGGTATTTTAATGGAATAAATGTCTTTAGCCTAGCCACTTAGTACCAAGATATTTAATTTGAATGTGTAATAATTACCTATTAATAAAAAAAATTTAAAATATGTCATTTCTTCAAAATTTCTACTTTAAATACATTAAATTCAGCGTGTCGTCAAGAACCTATTCGCAAATTAATCACATAAGAAAGCAATTCAGTTTTCGTGTCTGATTAGAAGGGAAGTTATAATATTAATAGCAAATCATTAATTTTTTTATTATCTTCAGGGTAAATTTTACAACAACGTATGCACAAAGTCAGGTATTTTAGGGTATAAAATGTATTTTTATTGTGCATATAAACTCATATTTACACCTAGTAAAACACATTTGTAGTAAAAATGTGATATTTCGGCCAACTATTGCCACAAATGTATTTGTCATATTTTTAAGGATACAAGATAAAAGGTTTAAGTTGTCTCACGTGGGTCATAAATTCTCGTATATTTAGCTAATTTTTAGGTATTTAATATCGGGTTCTACTGATTACAAACAAGAAAATAATATAAATGAGATTTTTCATTTGGTGAGAATGGATTGATATTTGATTTAGTTCGCTCGAAACTTATTTAACTAAGGATTTTGATCAATTATAAACAATTAGAGGTGCTACAGAATGGCACAGAATTTCTCGTAGCAATTTTTTCTAATTTCCTTGGTGTGGTCTGGCTTTACGTTCGTGCTCCATTCTCTGGCCAGCTGCCATCTATCATCACCCAAATTACATTTTCTTTTTGCAATTTCTCACCGTTTTGCTTTCCTAGTAGTACAACTCATCATTACTTCAAGAATATTAAAAAATAGTAAAAACTGGTCCTAAATAGAAATTTTCATTGAAAAATTCGTAGTCGTTTTTATGAAAATGGCGATTAAACATAACACTAAATGCGAAATTTAAGCTCTTTTTCACTGGAATCTATTTAGTTTTCGAAAAACTTCATTTGAAGTTATTTCAAGCACATTCTCCGGACAGACGTGAATAAAAACCACTTTTTAGGTATCAGGGGACCCCAAAACTTGTATTTCCGTTGAAATCTCGAAATAGATTTCCCGCATCATTACATAACTTTCTATATACTACGTATATTACTCCGTAAATACGTAGAAATGTAGGGCTACTTTCTCGTATGTATGTATATGAGAAAGTAACAATATTTTTCTTCCTTTGTTTTTATTTTTCTGATGTTAATTGATGTTTCGAGCGTTTTCGAAGACTATACTGGTTTTGTTCAAAATATGGAAACTATGGTATTCAGACCGAGTAAAAAACTCCGAATTCTACTAATACGTATTTCGTATTTAATATGTTTTTTGTCTAATTGATTGAAAGAGAGGTTGGAGAAGAGAGGTTTCAATCTGATTGAAAGAGAGGATGGAAACTTGCAGATGAGAGGTTGATGGGTTATAAATAAATCAATTTCATTTTTATATTGTACGATGTACACACATGTATCTTGGAATAAATGTTACAGACTATCGAAACATTTATGTTTTCCATTTTCCATTTTGTAAGGTTATGTAATTTTCATGAATGTATTTTAGAGCGAGGACGACAGTTTTTAAATTAAAAAATAAAAAAATAAAAAAGTCATTCCAACATTGTTGCTGAAGGAATGTTGTTTCGATAAAGATATTCATCGTAGCAAAGCACATTATTGACCATATATAAAATAGAAATATGAATTTCAAAGAGGAATCACAGAATAAATGTTACAAATTTTTAGGACATTTAGGAAGCCGAAGATCACTTTTTGCCATTGAACATGTGGTGGGATGTAATAAAGTTACACATGTAACATTATTTGCCCCTGATTACACTGATCTAAAAAATAACTTTTTTCTGTAACAACAAAATACTCTGTTTTCGCAAAATAATTTTCTTCTCAATTTAGATGTAATTTCTGTATCGGCCTCAGTTTTCACGTGATGTTGGTTTTTGTAATTTTGTGTCTCCTTATGTATTATACGTATGTGGCAAAATGACACGCTCTAATAGCGACAGATCCACAAATATTCAGTAAGAAATACGACATGTGTTAAGAAAAGTGAAGAGGAGGCTTGGAATGTTTCACAGGAGGCTTGATATGTTGGGTCAGCATGGATATCTCCTTCTCTGTCTATTGAATGTTCGTCAATGCATCATTCATCTTCATTCACTGACACGTTCTCAGGAGGTAATGGCATTGGCAATTTCTCACTGTGACATACAGTTCTTATAGCAGATGGAAAATCGGTAAATTAGGATATTGCACAGTTTTCTTCGTTTTTGAGGTGATTCCAGCTATCTGTGTCAAACAGAAATAACAGTGTGTTGTGTGATCCCTTTTTCCCTCCAAATCATAGGAACATCAAAGGGCATAGGTCATGAACCTTTTAACTAGTATGTCAGGAGTGTAGCACACGATAAACAACATATATGAGAAGCCAATTTCTTGTCCTGTTCACCTATCTTGCATCCGAAATAAAGTTCATAACATTTCCTTCTCAGAGAATTAATGTTAAGTTTTTGAGATTTCAGAGTTAATTCTCCACATATATAACATAACGTAATATGGCTATTTACACAGTTACAAGGATTTTCTTCCTCCTAATTAATACATAGCACAAACCTTTTTAGAAACTAGAATAAGCAGTCACATCCAAACAGAATTCCACCTTGAAGATCTCTCAATGCAGAAACGCAACGCGATTCTATCTGTTCGAGCATGACTTATCAGCACTGTTGCTAAACGTTTTTCATTTCCTAAAGGTGAATTTTCTGAATACAGTGTCATATATTAAAATTCTTTGATTGCTCATTTGATAGAACATTTTGATTGTGCTTGAACAATTACATTGCAGAATTATTAAATGAAGCTACTACAAATAATCAATACGCAGCGTTTTCAAGCATTTCCGTAGAATATCGTATAACAAGAAAACTGAGCCCGTCAGGCAAAAACTGATTTCATATACTAATTAGTGTTCCAGTCTTAGCTAAGAACATCATTCACATTCTTTGTTGCAAACATGCTATTGACCATTGTTATCAAGCCGTTCATCATTATTATTGACAGTTAGATTTTTTATTTTTATTTACACAATGAACATTTACAATCTATTTCATTCCGAAATAATAAGTAAATATGATAATTAATTGCTTATACAATATCAAAATAAAATACAATGATCAAAGACAGAATAACTTGCAGAAACGTTCCCCATTGGTACTTTCCAGGATCAATACACAAGGACTATAACAGAAAAGAGAAACAAATATTAGAATAATAATAACACAAAACGGAGAATTATTTTTGTGTTGTGTTTGTCAAATACTAAAGCGGTAAGGAAGTTGCAAAGGGGAGGTTGTATTGAGGCGAGATATTTCTTGACAGTTAGATGAAATCTATTTGCGTCAGAACGTGGCAGCGCTTGATAAGTTACTTAGCGACCAAGAGTCTACGTCACGTATGTGACTTCGTTTTATCAAATTTCCTACCACATGTTAATTGAAAAAAGATAATATTGTTATGTATGGAAAAACAGCAAGTTAACAATAAAGTTTTATTACAGTTTCGCTGTCGTTACAAAATGTTGTACCAAAATTCAAAAGAGAAACCAATATAACGTAGCCGAGTCACCAGATGTTCCGTAGCAGTCCAAGTCCAAAGCCGAAGTCGCACAATTAATTCGAAAGAATCGCCTAGTACACTGCCGGGTTACAATCACTATACTCAACACTATCATCTCTCAAATTACACTCGGTACACTGTTGTGCCGCTACCCCGGCGGCTGCCCGTTATATCTTCCTGCGCGCTGAAGACTCGCCTCCTCGTAGAGGCTTCGCGCGCCGGCCGTTCCGTCCCCATTGGCCAGCTCCTTCTTTGCTCGGCTGCCCAGTTTACGCTTGTTGACGTCACAGCGCGCCGACTCAGCGGCGCGCTTTTTGGTGTGTCGGACACCGCCGCAAAAAAATATCAGTCCCTTACATGACATCGAAGTATGTATTGATTGATAATAGTGCGTCTACTGCTAAGGTTATTAATCCCGTTGGTGTAGGGCAGGTTTTCATCACGGGCGGTGGCGATGATCTCCCCCGGCTGGCTGGCGATATCCGGCGCCACCTACGTTGGCTTGCAGAGATTTTCCCCTATCAGGTATCTCTCACTTGCGGGGCTCCGCCCCAGCAAGGCGAGATCTTGGCGCCCAACTTTAGGCTTCGACTAGTCTGCCGACAAGTGTGGTAGTGTACGGAATGGTAAAAAAGAGCTGTGGATAGGTCAAGGAAGAGAAAGCAAAGATCGCGTGCGGATTGTGGCTCTTTTGTTAGGGTACTTCATCGGCATTCATCTGGTGTTGATCGGAGAAACACAGAAAATTACATGATCAGAGCAGCTGTCCGCTAGAATTATCCCCAAGACAGTGGCTGAATTCGACCTAGCTAGTGACGAAAATCCTGACACCGTCGGGACTCGAATCCTAGGACCTCCCGGCCATAGGCACTGCATAAATTGGTGCTCTGAGTCAACTTCTCCCGTATAGAAGTTTGCAACGCTTATCCTAAGACACGAATATGATATGAAACACACCGCAGTTTGACTTCCAGGGATAAAGTTATAATGCATTTTAGAGTTGAAGTCGAGGCAAGGATGAGGAAGCTAAATAGCAAGATGAACCAACGAACATTTTTTAAAAGCAAGCTCAAAATCACTACATTTGTTTTGTTAATTTTTGTTCATTTATTTTGCGGGATAAGCAGTTTCCGTCTTGTGTAATAGTATAATTTCTTTGTTAACAAAGAAGGAGACAATGATTTCTAATTGTTTGAATTACTAATTCTGTTGAAACTGTTTTAGATATATGTGTTTATTAATTCGTTTTCAGAATAATTCTATTATTAAAGACGTATTTGATATAATTTAAATAGATTAACACTGTATTTATATTATGTACTTAATTCTCCAAAGAAACGTTATTTGGATTATATTTTCGTATAAAGTCAGTGTTGCAAGCATAGGCCTCACGCTACACACAGAGGTAAGGCATTTTGCAGAACAACAGTGATTTCTTTAAAGTAGAACATCAGTACACAAATTGATCTTCCATTGCATTATTTCCTCTATCACCGTGTGTATAATTTTAATTCCAAACCGCAGAAAGTCCTAATTTATATCATAGTGATATCAGAAGTTTACAGAAGTGTAAGATACATTTTCCATATTGAAGAATCAACAAAAATATGAAATGCACTCTTGTTTGAAAAATGAAAGTAAGGAGTATTTGTAGTTCAGTTCGATAAAACTTTTAAACATCCATTTTATATATGAGGAACAGCTGTACAAGGTAGCGAATACAGTAATGTGATGTTTCCAAGAATCTCATTTGAAGTTCTCAAAGTGCTCTTCTTTGTTCTTCCAACTTCTATATCTCAAATAACGTAGGAGATACAGACAACGTAAAAGTTTCATTATACCGAATATTACCCAAAATAAAGTTGCAATGAGGAAGAATCTCGTTATTCGTTAGGAACTACTGTTTTGATGCCATTTCTTTGCCTTTGCAGAGAACGTAGGTTCAAAATCAATATATTTTCAAACAAAATACTTTGACCCCAATTATATTACAATTGGTTTTAGAGTGTTTATATCCACATTACTTGTAATTAGACATTTACACACTCATTTTTAACACATTTAAAAGGAAATAAAAATTTCTCGAATCATTACCTTAATCTTTGTTTTTTATTTCTTATCGCATGAATTTCACACATAAAATCTTACATAACTAGAAGCCCCAATGACGTTAAACATCTTTAAATTTAGTCCGCGGTGCTAAAACAGAATGCCATAACATGATTAACTGCTTTAAATAATGCTTATTTATTCGAAACCGAACCACGTGCGCGTCTTCTATTGGAGAGTTTAGTAAAAAAAAAAGAGCCATTACTCGATTATGTTTGTGCCTCTTGCCGCCGTGATGGGTTACAGAAGTCGCAATAACAACAAAATTTAAATTCGCGATTTCGCGGTAAGTAACTACACAGCGCGTTTGTAGATACGAGAAGCAGCAGATTTGTTTGAGACTCTGCCATATTATGTACATACAGATGTCGCAAAATAAATGATACATTCGTTTAGAGCATGTAGGGGGATCGAAGTGATAAATTTCATATAATGAGGTTACACATATGGATTTCCCCTGATTCGTAGGGAAATACTCGTCTATTGGTTGGTTGGATAGTGATTCCGGGTGCGTCAGCAGTTTACGTCATTAGTCCCGTTAGTGTATTTCATGGTTTTTTCCTCGAGAGATGGCGG
Source organism: Teleogryllus occipitalis (assembly GCA_011170035.1). Taxonomy (NCBI): domain Eukaryota; kingdom Metazoa; phylum Arthropoda; class Insecta; order Orthoptera; family Gryllidae; genus Teleogryllus; species Teleogryllus occipitalis. The sequence goes on from BLKR01000703.1 coordinate 14,005, forward strand.
TGATCTTCCCCCGCTGGATGGCGAGATCCGGCGCCGACCTACCGTCGACTAGTGGGGTTTCCCCCTAAACAGGACTCTCCCACCAGCGGGGCACCGCCCCAGCCGGGACAAGCTCTAAGCTCCGGACCGGTCTCCCGGAATATGTGGTAGTGTAGAGCATGTTAGTGTAAGTGTTTGTGTTAGGGGTGACGACAGGACAAGGAAGATGAAGGAAAGATCGCGCATCGTCCGTGGCCCGTTTGTTAGGGTACTGCCCCGGCATTCGCCTGGTGTTGATCGGAGAAACCACAGAAAACTAGCGATCAGAGCAGCCGGCCGCTAGAATTCTCCTCCAGACAGTGACTGAATTCGACCTAGTTGAAAAGCTAGTGTGTAAAATCCTGCCACCGTCAGGACTCGAACCTAGGACCTCCCGGTCAGAGGCGCTGCAGTGACATCAGTGACGCTGCCGTTGACATCGTCTATTGGTGTTCGGCAGGTGTTTAGAAGTTTCAAATTTAATTACCGGCAGAGATGGCTCAGGGCAACAGTGGTTGGCTCTGCGGTGTCTGTGATCGGGAGGTCTTAGAGTTACAATACCGACGCGTCGGTATACCGTCGCGACGGTGGCGCGGATTTTCTATATAGCTAGATCGAATTCAGAGCGTTGTCTGAAGGGAAATTCTAGTAGCCGGCTGTCGTTCTAGTTCCGGCATGGTTTTCTGTGATTTCTCCGATCAAAACCTGAAAAATTCTGTAACAGTACCATAACAAACTGGACACAGACTGCGCACGGTGTCCCCTAATTTATACTTACACACACACACACACACACACACTTCCATGCTCCGGAGAGTGCTGTCACATGTTGGGAGACCAATCAGGAGAACAGAGCTATCTCGGCAAACGTTCCTTGCGCTTTATCCAAGGGTCTGACCTGAAATATGGACGAAACCAATTGCTGCTCATTCTCCATTATCAAGCGTCATGTTGACCGGGACGTCCTAGGTTCAAGTCCCGTCAGTAAAAGGAATTTCGACTCTAACTTGTGACCTAGGTGGAATTCAGTCGCTGTCTGGAGGAGAATTCTAGCGGCCGGCTGCTCCGATCTGTAGTTTTCCGTGGTTTCTCAGATCAACACCAGACGAATGCCGGAGCAATACCCTAACAAACGGGCCACTAACCGCGTGCTATCTTTCCTACCTCTTCCTTGTCCTATTCTCTCCCTTTACACACACATATATTAACATTAACTACACTATCACACAAGCCGGGAGTGCTCGGAGATGGGTCAGGAGCTTAGAGCTTGTCCCGGATGAGGCGGTGTCCTGCTGGTGGAAGATACCTGGTTGGTGAAAGCCCCGTTAGCCGACGGTAAGTCGGTGCCGTATTTCGCCATCCATCGGGGTATGAACACTGCCACCTACTGAGAAAAAACACGCACTATACTTAAGGGACTAATGACCCTAGTAGTTGACGCGCCCGGAATCACTAACAATCAATCAATCGGGCGAAAGAACCGACAGAATCAAACGAAACAGATCTTTGTCCGACAGCCGGTGTTTCTGGAGGTCGTCGAAAGAAATCGTTCGGGTTCAATTAGCCCATTTCCATTTACTAGCACGTGTCTGAACGAATCGTGCACATCGGACGCAGACGTCCGACGTCGGCCGCCGAAATTTTTGGCAAAATCGTCTCAATTGTGTTTGCCACGTAACTCACTAAGCGTCGAGTACCAAATGCAGTGCGGCAGGAAAGTCCTTTCGCAGTGGCACCAGTGGGTGGTGAGAGTGCTAGCAACAAAAATTATGTTGGTAGCACAAACTGCATCTTGCAACAAATGAAATCGTAAAATGCATAGTCACCAAAATCGTAACAGGCGCTAGAAGTGTTGTCCCGTTCACTTATTTCTCAGCATTCAGAAGCTACGAACATAAATGCAATTTTAATAAAAGCCCCGGATTCGACTCGTTGCGGAGAGATTGATTGATTGATTTTTTCGTGTTTCCGGGCGCATCAACTGCTTCGGTCATTAGTCCCATTAGTGTAGTGCATGTTTTTTCTAGGGAGATGGCGGTGATCTTCCTCCGCTGGATGGCGAGATCCGGCGCCGACCTACCGTCGTCTAGTGGGGTTTCCCCCTAACCAGGACTCTCCCAGCAGCGGGGCACCGCCCCAGCCGGGACAAGCTCTAAGCTTCCGACCGGTCTCCCGGGATATGTGGTAGTGTCGTGCATGATAGTGTAAGTGTGTGTGTAAGGGGAGGGGATAGGACAAGGAAGAGGAAGGACAGATCGCGCTCGGTCCGTGGCCCGTTTGGTGGGTACTGCTCGGGCATTCGCCTGGTGTTGATCGGAGAAACCACGGAAAACTACTGATCAGAGCAGCCGGCCGCTAGAATTCTCCTCCAGACAGCGACTGAATTCGACCTAGCTGAAAAGCTAGTATCGAAAATCCTGCCGCCGTGGGGAGTGTAACCTAGGACTTCCCGGTGAGAGGCGCTGCAGTGACATCAGTTGATGCACTGAGCTACCGCTCCCGGTTTGCCGAGAGATTTTTCTGGTGCTAGTTACTTGAATCGGCCAATAAACACTGCAGTCACGCAGTGTTATGGAATTCAGCTGCTTGCCAACTTCCAATGAAAGATATACTTTCTGACCTGTGAGCTCTTTTGTAGACTGGAGACCGTACTATGTACTCTTTAATCGCGAACGTCTATTCTATCCAAGTTATCTCAGAACACAATAGTAGGAATTAGCGTCTCATTCCAATTTTAAGGATTTATTTTCTTTTATGTTTTCTAAAACTTAATACAAATTTTGAAAGAACTAATACTTAATGCTTTGAAATTATAATTTACCTACAATGCTTTAACAAACTCCACTCTTTCATTTCTTAGAGGATTTTTTTAAACATTCACGCAGGGGAGTGTTCTTGGTTTAAGTATTTTTAATAATTTTGTTAGTTCTACTTATAGTAAGCAATAGTCACCGGAAACCAAATAATATTAAGTAATGGCTACCAAATAATATCACATCGAATAAAATTTGCATCTATTTACTTTGTTGGTTTTTTTTTTCTCAACCGAATGCTAAGCAATACTTTGGCATTTTCGTTGACAGAGACAATTGAAAGCATCAGCAAGATCACACAAGATACATATAACTCGAATGAACGTCTGTAGGTAGACGTTGACCGCAGCGAACCTAATGGAAAACCGTCACGATTTTCAGCACTTCAAAGCATTGCAGTGGTCCAGCTATAATGTTGAGATCACTGGTTCTGCCTTGCAGGGAGAGTTTTAAGTGGCGCATGCGACGCGGAAGGCCTTGCCGCGCCGCGGGGCGTGGGATGGCGAGGGGGCCGTGGAAACAAAAGGACCGCGGGTTGGGGGTGCGGGGTGGCGAAGGGATATCGGTTTCCTTTGCAGCGCCCCCGCCCCCGCCGCCGCCACCGCCGCCGCCGCTGCCACCCCCGCCGCCGTCGCGGCCCATTACGCGCCTATCGGCGGTGGCGCGCTCGCGCGGCGCTTCGCGGCACTGTCTCCGGCGAAGAGAACGACCGCAGCAGGACCCTCAGCTCCTCTAGCCAGAGGCGGAGAAGTTGGAGCTTTAGCTGTTGGTGGTTGGGTTCTCCTCCTAAAAAGGAAAAAATAAATACATGAAATAAATATACAAAATGATGGAAAACTGAAGGTAAATATCAATATTCTTAAGATGTACGTATCCATATGACTGTACTGCTATTTATTTAGTAATGTACTCACTGACGCAGAAAAAAATATACTTGAAAATCAGGGCAAGCTTTTACAAAACACATGAATAAATAAAATTGATTGTTGACAATTTTTTTAAATTTGGATAAAAGAGACATGGAAACTTCTGGCTAATTGCAGATTAAAAATTATATTGTATTTTTTTGTGATATGTCTTTTTTTTACTTATACCAAACATTGTAATTCCACTGTGTGAATCCGTATAATTCCGGTACTGTTTTAAAATTGGGAGATAACCATAGCACTTTCAAGGCTGCGAAGTGTCTCATTCGATGTGTTGTTAACTCAACATCTCAGGAAAAATAAATTCTAAGAGGTTGCTCAACTTTTATGGCCAAAAAATACCATGCTCTGAGACCGGTGATTTGCTTCATTTAATCTGTATTTCTTTTGTCCTCTTTTCGTGCTCAGTTCGTGATACAACATAGAGTCTGAGCTGTAGCAACATCAGACAATTTTTGGCTGAATTTTTATATTATGTAAACGTTTGTATTTACATTCCCTTGTGTGGTACTTTCTTCGCAGAGTGGTCTTAATGGTGCAAATATTCAGTGCGGAGTTAGATTATAGAAGTTTATTTTTCTTAATGAAACTTATTGTTTTATGAATCAGTCAGTTTTTATATTATTATTATTACCATTATTTTCATTATTGTATCATTAGTATTATTACCATTATTTTCATTATTGTATCACTATTATTATTACTACTATTATTATTTTGTAACTTGTGTGTTAGCTATATTACCTTATTTATGCAATTAGCTGCCACCGGGTTATACCCAATTGTAGCTTAAATAAATTTATCTTATTTCTCGTGACAATTGCCAATTTAATGGTAAGATTCTCCTTTCGAAGTACGTTACGAACTTTGGATAAAAGGAGGTTCACGAGGAGAGAGGTGAATGCAGCCGAGTTCGCCGACTATTTGATTTGTGTTACTGATTGTGAAACAAATATTCATAGAATAATTTGACTGGAGTAAAAAAAAGGTGGTAAATTCGAGGTATAAATATGCATGTGCGGGGGCGCTGGGCCCATGGAATGCGGGCGTAGTGGCGATGGGCGCCACAAAGGCGCAGGCGGCGAGGCCCGCCCATCCGCACAATCGCCCGTGGGAGCCCACGCATGCCCACACACTCCCTCGCCGCTCGCGCCCCGCCCCCGCTTCGCCCTCGCCCCACCCCTTGCGCCCATGTGCCATGCGCCTCAGCCCCCGCCCCCGCCCCCGCCTCCGCCCACGCCACGCTCACCCCTCGCCAAGGCCCCGGCCCGTCCACGACCCTCCCTCCTCTCCCCACTCCACCCACGCCCCTTCCCCGCCCACACCCCGCCCCTCCTCGCCCACCCCGCCCCGTCTCCCGGCCCCCCACCGCCCCCGTCTTCGCCCCGCCCCGCCCCGCCTCTCTCCTTGCCCCACCCACGCACCGCTCCTCCCCAGCCTCCTCCCGATGCCCTCCGCGTCCAGCCCGCCCCACCCCCGCCCCGCCCTGTCCAACCCCACCCCGCCCCGCCCCGCTCTCGCCTAACTCCGCCCTCTCATCCGCTTGGGGCAAGCTCCACTCGGAATAAGCACAAGCCCGGACTGCTATCTCGACACATGCACTAGTGTAGTGTCTGTCAATGTGTGTGAGTGTTCAGGGGAGAGGACAGGACAAGAAGGAAAAAGAGAAGATGATCACGCGCTATTTGTGACCCGTTTGCGAGGGTACTGCTCCGACATTCGCCGGGTACTGATCGCGGAAATAATGGAAAACTACCAATCAGAGCAGCCAGGTGCTATAATTGTCTTCCAGACGACGACCGAATTTGACCGTGTCGAAAATCCGCGACTTTCGGGTTTCGTACACTAGGACCTCGCGGTCAGAGACGCTGCAGGGTCAGCGGCAATGAGACGAATTGTCTCGACTGGATAAATCAGTTGGCGGAGTGACCGTCTGACTTGAGTTGAAGAGCTCAGGGCAAAATCCGTTTCCATTGTAGTATCTCTGACCAACAGGTCAAAATGTTCGGATCTCGACAGTGGTGGATTTTCAGCATCGAGGCAAACATATAGTAGTAGCTTCCCTTTAAAATCGTTCGAGTTTCTGTAGCTGTGACGAAGACGGATATTGCTAGTTACGGTGAAGAGAATACGTCATGTTCACCTCATGTCGGTCTTACCCCCCAAGCATGGGAATTTGTCCAGGCCCAGGCATGGGGAACACCGGTAGCTGGCCGGCGAAGTCGGACTCCCGACCCAATAACGTCAAATCCATAGAATTATGGGATATGATATGGTGTAGTGTACGATAGGTTTTCGTCTCGTGGACGTTTTACCTGCTGCTGTGTGCACCCGATCCCGCCTTCTCTCCAGCCGCGCTCGTCGCCTCGCGCCTCTTCTGCAAATCACTTTCCTCGCCGCCAACGACGGTTCGTGACCACGTCATTCCCAGCTGTGCAGCCTCGAAGGGCGCTCTTGTTTCTTTCGCTTTCAGCTCTCTCTGAAGCTGATATCGAAAAATTTCCACGAGCAGAAAGTAAATTAACACACATTTTCTGTTCTTTAAATAGTCGGTTAGTGGAATAAAGAAGCGCTTTATGTTATTCAATCACAGTGCATTATCAACTCGACAGCTGAACATAGAGAACGTACAATCGAAAAACATTTCTCTCAGTCAACTTTTTCTGGCTTCAAGCATTAAATGGAAAATTTTTGCATTTTAAAACTCTTATTATACATTTTAATATACAATGGTTGCTTGAATACACTTCAGCGAATGTATCTGAAATCCATCCTTTAAGACCACCATGGGTTTATGAGCCAAACAGGGTCACAAATTAGTGCAAAAGAATTTTACGTTATCTCCTGTGGCACTCTCTTGGAGTTTATGTACCAGATACTGCGACCGTAGTAATGTGTGTCTGTAATCTACAAACGAACTCATGTGTGCGGCTCATTTCATTTTTATCATTTGTTTATTCAAAATTAACATTCGGTGTAGCATTAAAAAAGAGCGTTGTAGCACATGACTGGAGTGTTGTCCTGCGACTGCACTTCTCATGTACAGGTAATCTGCGGTAATAATAGTACATTATGAAAAGGTCATATAATGAGAGGTATTAATACCGAGTGTGATGTTACGATACGAGAGTTAACTATGTCGATGGCCAGTCGACAGGTTCTTCAAACAGACTCGGTGAAATCAAACTCAGAGACTAAGAAACAAAAAAATTTTCTGAGAATTGTTCTGTCTTTATTATCTTCAGCTATTTGATTATTTTTAAATTTTCATTTACAACACTGTTTGGAATGTAATTACATAGCATATTCTTCGGAAACGTCTAAGATTTCGTCGTCGTTGTCGCTTTAGTTCTTGTAGTTCTCCAGTTCATCCAAATCCATATCCTCCCAGTCGTCTTCATCTGGAATATTTACAAATATGTGTGAGCTTATCATCCAACTATCTTCAGGGAAATACTGAAATAGATATGATTTCGGATCATTGTAATTTTATAAATTTTTACTCTACAACGTTTTGAGACATAAGAATTTGAGGTAATTTTATCTCGATATTTTGAGAAAATTAAACAATTTTATAAAAAAAGAAGGGTCTAAACAATCTACACTGTAATCAGATAATTTATTGAGTTTATTGTTGTCCCAACGAGAAAATTAAAAGTGGGATTTTAGAGATAGAATTTGTCTTCATATAGCCATGTTTGTGAGGTAATTTGAGTCTGCGCAGACCTTTGCGCTTGGGGGCGACGAACAGGGCAGCAAGCGTTGCTCCGAAGATCTCGCAAAGCAGAAGCTTTCTGCTCTGTCTTTCAGCGCTCGCTCTTCAACAATCTGTCTCTGCGACAAACAACGGCGCTGCACGACAATGTTGCAAAACAGAAGCTTTGTGCTCGGTCTCTCAGCGCTCGCTCTTCAGCTGTCTGTCTCGGAGGTTACCACTGCAAACACAATGGCACTGCACAACAATGTTGCAAAACAGAAGCTTTGTGCTCGGTCTCTCAGCGCTCGCTCTTCAGCTGTCTGTCTCTGAGGTTACCACTGCAAACACAATGGCGCTGCACGACAATGTGCAGAAAATGTTGCAAAAGAGAAGCATTGTGCTCTGTCTTTCAGCGCTCGCTCTATTGCAATCTGTCTTCGAGGTTACCTCTGCGACAAACAACGGAGCTGAACGACAATGTTGCAAAATACAATGTGCAAAAGACAATGTGCACGACAATGTTGCAAAAGAGATGCATTGTGCTCTGTCTTTCAGCGCTTACTCCTCAGCAATCTGTCGCTGAGGTTATCACTGCACAAACAACGGCGCAGGACGACAATGAGTATTGTAGCAAACCGGGAGACACGTTTTTAGTTTCCGGCCTTATTTCGTAAGAAGACAAAGTATCGTAATTCTGCGCCGGAAAACGGCGATTTTTCGACAGAAAATCTCTTATTGCAGGGACTTGGTAACGAATATTTGGACAAATCTCGTTCCTATATGCAGTAAAGTACTTCCTCTCTCATGTTGTGTAGTCAGACTTTATGTTTTGTGGGTACTTGAAACGAAAAAGTCGGTTAACTGGAAAATGTCTGTCAGTCTGTCTACCTGTGGTCCACCCTAGCCATTGAGACGATTTTCTCCAAAATTGGTATTCCTCGATAAACTTCACGATGTCGAGGCTCTGCGAGTTTGAAAGTGGTATTGGCTCCAAATTTGTTCTTCAAATCTTACCCACGATATAGAAAAATACAGAAATAAACACAAACAAACAAACAAACAAGCCAACAAACTAACAACCACAACAAAACAAACACGTTAGAGAATGTTGCATGCCTGATTTTCTTGGATATCTCTGAAGTTTCGAAAATTGTAAGAGTTAGAAATATTGTGAGAAAGTATTTAATGTAAGGTAGTGGTTAGCACCACTAGTCACAGATTGAAGGGAAAGTTGGATCATTATACAATGTTTGAGAAGAGTTATTTTTGATAAAGACCCTTGACTGAAGTTAAGTCGTTGTATTGTAAAGTTTTTACGTTACGAGATTTCATTTAATTTGTATCTCCTTTGACAAGAGACTTTGCGGTCAATATGGTCTTAAACCACCTGTAAAACAACTACCACATATTGATGGCTTTTGAGAAACTCGATTTGGAATCTATCTAAACGTAATCGCTCATTCTGACTAACTCATAATTGAAACTTACTTTCTCTACCCATGCTATTATACGATTATAATTCTTGGTTAACGCACAATTACACATGCATTTTGAGTATTAACACCGGTTTACAGAATGAACTTGATAATTTGAATTCAAATTGATTTCCTTTTTGGACGCAAATTCATCAAAATACGAGGCGCCACTGTGTCGCTGTGGCAAACTGGTGCATGTAATTGCAGCGAGGTTATTGAATGCGAACAGCGCTGTGTATACAAAATGGCGACGACCCGCCGGTAGCTCATCCTGGGGGAGGATTGGGTGCGAAGGCCGTCTCCACAAACCTGCTGCCACAGAGAACCGGATCACGTGTGGGAGCTACCTCCGGAAAAAATCTTAAAAAATTACTAAAAATGACTAATTGCCATGAAATAACTTTTGTAAATATACAAATATAAGTTCACAAATTGCTTATAAAATCGAACAGTATATTATACTTTTTATTTAAACAATAATTTTTTAATTTCTTGTCTTCAAATTCAGAATTTAATTTAACATTCTATATTTATTTCTATCTAATATTTTATATCTAATATTTAAAAAAATAAACACAAACTTTTTGTACAGTAAAATATTTGATTAACAATTATTTTGCAGCTACAAACCTGTTTTTGACATTATATCGATTATTTTATGATTTTTCACGGGGTTTACCCTATCCCCCCATGATTTGGAGCCCCCAAAGCAACCGCTTATTTCGGTTGAAGGGAAGTCTGGCGCTACCATCCCAGCTACTTCCGCTGCCACCGCCATTGCCACCGCTTTCGCCCCCCCCCCGCCCCGCTCTGCGGACTAATTGCAAAACGCAATGAGGGCGCCCATGACGGGGCGTCCGCAAGGCTGGCGCCGGACGCGAATGCCGCCATTTGCATTGTAATAGTTGACTGTCGCGATGGGCAAGGTGACGTCACCGCCAGCGTGGCGGCGCCACCGTGCTGTCGCCGCCGCCGTATGGTGTCCGGCGAGGCGTGGGGGCTGGCCCCCTTTAGGAAATGGCGTTTTACGAGTGTTTTATGGTAGCGGTGCCACGACGATACTTCTATGCTTTGTAGTCTTGGAATTAAACCGGAATGATGCTGCCGTTTTGAAATATTGAGCAAGGAAGTAAAGTCTTTTGTCAGACATATACTTTGAGAAGAGCAGTGGTATTTTATAGGTTTTATATTTGATATGTATCATGACTTGTGTGTTGACAAGAAATATATCTCTGGAATGGAGTTAATTATCTTTGAGAGTTCAGTTTCACTGCCATTTCAACTTTTTTATGATTGGGATATTCCATGAAAACTTTGGATTTATGTAACAGTAAATATTACTAGTAACACGAAAAACGCTTTTGAGGTAGGTGAAGATATTTTTCAGATTAATTTTTAATCCTTTTACAAAAATTCATCTGTCACAAATTTTTATTTCTCACACTCTTTTTTTCTAACTCGAAATTTGTAGTTGTCTGAATTGTTGTGCTGATTCATTATTTTTATTCCACGCCTGCGTAATGGCTGTTTCTCTCAAATTCTTCTATCGGTTAGGCATAATTTGGGGCTCAAGAAACGATTTGAGGAACACGATCTGTTAATACGAAAAAAAATGGAAATCTACCATGAATGACGTGACATAATTCTCGATTTTGATAACAAAGTGTTTCATTTGAGAAAACGCTGGTACTTATGAATCAAGTGAACCAATCTTTAAAACATACCTAACATTTTTTAAGCTGTCGAGAACAAATAAACATAATATGCCTAAATGATTTGCTATTGTGGCGTCATACGGGTGTAATCAGTACACAGACGAGAGTGGGTTGTAATAACAGCAGGTTTATTCACAATTTAGACCGTAGTCACAAATAACCAATGCACTGTATACAATTAGCTGTCTAAATAGACCCCACTGCTAGGAGAGATATTTACAACGGCTACCACATCGCAACATACTACCAAATGTTTCGCTGTGCGTGGTACCGCCTGCCCTGAGACCGACTACATGTCTCACTAGTCACGACAATAACTGCCGGCTTCTCGCGCCGCGTGCACGTTCGTATCTCTCACGGACGACCTACGTAGCTGCTGCCAGGATACAAGAAGAAGGAGCTATTGTTCTCACGGCCCTTAAATAGCCCTCGCGACGCTGCCCGCCGCCTCCATTGACTCCGCCCTAACGCCCGCACACACTTTCGGAAAAACTCCGTGCGTCATAGCTTCTGCCTTTGTCTACGCATCCGGAGCACACCGCGCCACGTGCCCTCTGTTTTAGCGACACGACGCTACACTATTTGTTAGCAGACGTTTAGAACAAGCATGTCAAGGTTTTGGTCAAGGTAACTAGCTCACCAGAATGCTAGAGCGGCAATGCGTCCGGAGCAACTATCGCGATATTTAAAAGTAAAGATTTACAAATTGCTCAGGAATATTTATACTTGGCCCATGACTGAGAGTAATGCACTGAGATGTCCATGACTGGGAGCATGTCACTTATTACTCCAAAAGCGATATTAAATCTCATTTTCTCTACTAAAACAAAGAATTAATCCATGAAAATGAAATACATAAGCGATATTTGAAATTGCCATTGAGAATAAAATTAAACAATTGAATCGAAAGGAGCATGACTTCCTAATTGCGTTTATACAAGAGTGCAATAATTGCATTGAATACCTACTATCAGGTTAGGAGGTTTAACAAAGATCCCTGTTCATACTCCTCTCAAAGAGCGGCAATAGATGCAAAGTAATAAGTAGTAAATGCTACAAACATTGCTTGATTGTTCGTAGTATTTCAAGTGCTCTTTGTACATCTTCCATGTTAGAGCTTGCGCGAGCACTGGATTAGGAGAAGAAACGCGAGCAGAGTCAGGGGAAGTTCCCCAAGTTCGCGGGATCGCCGGGCTTCCCAGGCGGGCAAGTAGTTGGTGCGAGCGCAATTTTATGTGCTTAGTTTAGAAAATACTTTTGGTAGAGACATGACCGGTACAGCTTGTCACGGCTGGGGCAGTACCCCGTTGGTAAGATGTACCCTATTGGGATTGTTTGTGTGTGCATGTGTGGTAGTATAGTGCATGTTAGTGTGTGTGTGTGTGTGTGTGTGTGTGTGTGTGTGTGTGTGTGTGTGTGTGTGCGCGTAAGGAGATAGAACAAGGAAGAGGTAGGAAATATCATACGCGATCCGTGGCCCGTTTGTTAGAGTACTGCTCCGGCATTCGCCTGATGTTGGTTGTAGAAACCACGGGAAACTACCGATCAGAGCAACCGGCCCTATAATTCTCCTCCAGACAGCGACTGAATTCGACCTAGCTGAAAAGCTAGTGCCGAAAATCCTGCCGCCGTTGGGACTTGAACCTAGGACCTCGCGGTCAGAGGCACTGCAGTGACATCAGTTGATGCACTGAGCAACCGCTCCCGGTCCCCTGTTGGGGAAATCCCAGTTAGCTGACGGTAGGTCGGCGCCGGATCTCGCCATCCTCCAGCTTTAGGGGGCAAGCTTACCGTCACCTCCTGAGCAAAACAACACACACTACACCTACGGGACAAATGACCTTACCAGTTGACGCTCTCGGAATCACTAGTAATTAACCAGTCATTGGTAGAGACATATTAAAACTTTTTAAGTCGCAAAAATAGTTTCAACGTTGGTGCAAATGAACTCACCCTTTTTATGATTTCATCTCATTAGTTTGCCAGAAGGGGCCGCACGTGTAGGAGGGAAATGTTGAACTCGTGAGAGGACGACGGTCGCCAAGTCACGTGCTCGCCCGCCGCGGCGCGGGCTGCAGCTGAGCAGCAATGAAATGAGCGGCTTATGAGCCAGGACGTTGGCTCACTCGACCCGCTGGCGGGGGCCGAACGCGCGAGAGCCAAACCCCTGCACCGCGGCGGCGAGGTGGCGGGGGCGGAGCCTTGCATCTCTCCTTCAAAACCGGGGACAAAGCTGGAGGGTACTTACTTGGCTATCCGGGATAGCTTGGTCTCCTGGATAGCCAAGTAAGTTCCAATTCCGGACGCGGAAGCCTACGCTCTTAAGCTGGAGAATGTTACCATAGGAGGCTTATCAATTTCCGCACATAAAAATTGGCTAATTTATAAGAAATACAAAAAGTCTTCTAAATGTTCAATTATTCATAATATATATATATACATATAAGAAACCGCTGAAGAAAGCGCGAACATCGACGCGACCTTCTATAACATTAAGCGCGTGCTTGCATCTCGCGAACCCACGCAGTAGCCACGCACGGTTGATTGATTGATTTTTTCGTGTTTCCGGGAGCGTCAACTGCTTTGGTCATTAGTCCATCCTGATGTTTTTTTTCTTTGGGGATGGCGGTGATCTTCCCCCGCTGGATGGCGAGATCCGGCGCTGACTTACCGTCGGCTAGTGGGGGTTTCCCCCTAACCAGGACTCTCCCACCAGCGGGACACCGCCCCAGCCGGGACGAGCTCTAAGCTCCCGACCGATCTCCCGGAATATGTGGCAGTGTAGTGCATGTTAGTGTAAGTGTGTGTGTAAGGAGAGAGGATAGGACAAGGAAGAGGAAGGACAGATCGCGCGAGGTCCGTGGCCCGCTTGTTAGGGTACAGCTCCGGCATTCACCTGGCGCTGATCGGAGAAACCACGGAAAACTACCGATCAGAGCAGCCGGCCACTAGAATTCTCCTCTAGACAACAACTGAATTCGACGATGAAAAGCTAGTGCTTAAACGTAATCGTGCCGCCGTCAGGACTCGAACCTAGGACCTCCCGGTCAGAGGCGCTGCAATGACATCAGTTGATGCACTGAACTACCGCTCCCGGTCCGCATGGTTGAAGTATCGTTGGCAGCCGTTCGTATTTTAGTTGCTGTAAGAAGATGATAGAGGAGTGCGTGTCATAATTGTCTCCACCACGTTCTGAGGGAGTTGAAAGATCCTGAGCCGGGGATTGCGGAAAGGAGAACGTCAGCGCAAGGTGAAGGAGATTTTCAAATCTCTTTCTTCAGACGGAATTTGTTATTATTAGGAGCGGATTTTAATGACCTAAAACGTCGCCAAAAATGATCAATAAAATGCTCTTAAAAATTAGTAGGATAATGGATCACGGGATCGGTCAATTAATGAATTACACTAGTTTGCCAACGTTTCGGAATATTTTATTCCTTCATCAGGGCTTACTAATACATATACTGGTCAAACATAATGTTCCTCCACAGCACAACTCCAATACAGAGTTGCTGAAGCACACACGTCCATAGCAGGTCCGACCATGGCCACGGCCCGAAAGAAAGTGGTAAGCCCTGATGAAGGAATAAAATATTCCGAAACGTTGGCAAACTAGTGTAATTCATTAATTGACCGATCCCGTGATCCATTATCTTACTACTTATTAACGGTCGTGATTTCTACAATGCTCTTAAAAATGTTTTTAAAATGCCCTGAGAGCAACGAAAAATTACGTAAATTTGATCAAAATCAGTTCTTTCTTTTGTTAAAGTGAATTCAGCTATCAAACGTTTGGTTTGAACAGTTCTTTACCAGGAAATCTGTCTTTAGTTATCGCGAAATCCGCCAAATCGACATTGATGCTGATAGACGTCACAGAGACTTTAGGTTACACACTCACATCGGCTGACATTACAATTTCGGAGCGAAGAAATCGAATAGGCTACTTAAGAATTCTGTTAAAAACATTTCTTGCATGTCGTAAATATTATTGAAGTAAGTACAATTTGAGTGGTATTAAAATCGGTGAAAACGTATAAAAATGCTTTAAAATGACGGGAAAAATACAAAATGACTTATTAGTCGAAATCAATGAAAAAAACAAAAATTGTATAAAAATGGGTCATTTCCGTTTTTCATAACATATAATTAATGTCTGTACTAAAAGGCACTATTTGAAAGTGAAAAGGGAAAAAAATGACATTTCACTAACCTCCGCCCCTTAGTTATTACGTACGGATTTGGCCATATAAAGATCACTAAGTTTTTTAGTAGTATTTAACCTTGCTTTACGGTAATTCAGTCACCTGTAGTGTTATAGTATTATAGTAGTGTGTGAACTTATTATTAATAACTTTCTTTTTAGCAGTATTTATTCTTACTCAAAGAAAAGTTGGTGACTTGTAGTATAATACTATTATAATAGTACATGAATTTTATTATCATTGACTTTCTTTTTACGAGTTAATATTTATCTCTTCTTAAAGATAATTCGGCAAACTGTATTGTAGTAGGAAGTGCGTTAGTTTTCTACATGCGGATTCTTGTGTTTAAACCCTGATCACTCAATATAATAATTATGATGAGCAAAGAGGAATGCCAGCAGGATTTCTAGACAATATTTCTTTTCTTCTGCCTCGAACTTCACCATTTCTCCAGTACGTTTATATATAATATAAATATCTATAGAACATTCCATTAATTTATTCAACATTGTACGTAAGACCACTTTGGTTCGGATCTTGAAATACTCAAAGTAGTAAAGTTGGAGTGGAACCTAAAATAGCTGAATGGGTTATTTAAATACGACTAATACAAATTTTGTCAGTTGCCAACTTTCACACTGAGAGAGGATATTTAAATGTTTGTTCTGCTCGAAAAATTATAATTCTTTCTTTTACCTTCTTCACATAATCACTCATTATTGTAGGCAAAAAGGGATGGCAGTCCTTTCAAAAATTTGTTATTTATCAAATAATAGGAAAACAAATGTGGATGACCCAGACATCTCCGCGAATAATCAACGAAATCTGACTAGGCGGTTCTTTATTGACAGTGACTTTATTGACAGAAAACGGAACTCTTCAAATATAATAAAAATCTATTGTGTTGTGCAATATGAGACTAATCACACTTTCTTTCTAATTCTTGTGAATTCAATTTGCCCTGAAAAAATTAAAGTTATATATCGAAAGCTTTTTAAGCTTACTGCTTTTACAAATATCAGTTATTGAAATGCACAAAATTAGAACAAGTATTTCATTTCTTTATCTCACATTGGAATTTGAGAAAAAATGTTAATATAAAAGTTTTCCTTCAGGAGACTTTTAATTTCTTCCACGGGTTATTTTTGAAACCAACTGAAGAACGACGTTCTACAGCGACGCCCGGACGTCTTTGATTAGTTCTAACGTCCGCCGCTAGAAAGCGCGCATGTCAGCATCAGCGCTACCATCAGATTTCGAGAGTAGTAAAAGGAATAAAACAGCTTTTTTCCCCAATTGAAGAGGTAGTCATATAAAACTAAAAAAAATCTTATAATGTTTTAAATCTTTAACTAAATTTATCATCAACAGTCAAAATGAGCTGAATTTTCTTGTTTTAGTTTGAATCTAGTCCATAAAATCTCAGTTGCATTGAAACTCTTCGTGTAGGAAAAATTATTACATAAACTACTGGTTCGATAATGGCACAGTTTTTTAATTATTTTTTAACTTTTGCATTGTTTTAAAATCCGGAGAACTTAACAAAAATAACACTTTTTATAAAGCCGTATTTGAGAAAAAAATTGGAGGCATTTTTAGAAACCAATTTTAATTGCCATTATTTCAAACAAAAACTACCCAAATAGTACTTGCTTTCTGAAAAATTGTGTAAGATATTATTTAAATAAGATGTTTTAAGATTTATTTGAAGGACAGCTTTCATTAGTTTCATTACAGAATAAACTGCACGCTTGTTGTTGAAGCTTAATGTACAGTACCCTCAAAATTCACAATAACCGTTTCAATTCTCAAGGCCTTGACTTCGATCAGAACGATCGGCGAATATCAATTTTGGAGAAAATCTTTCGATCGGCCTCGGACTAGCGTTGACCAGGGACAGAGAATTTGCCGTAAATCAATTTTCCAGTATCGAGGATACACAAAACATGGATTCTGACTTTCCATCGCGTTGGAAGAGGTACTTTACTGTAGAAACAAGATTTATTTCCTTTTTCGATATAGGGTCTCACAGTACGAGTTTTCCTGACAAAAAACGGCACTTTCCGCTACAAGCACTACAATACTTTTTCTGTACTACGAAAGTAAGTACGAAGTGGGACAGTAAAAAGTTAGAGGTAAATGCAGGCACTCAGTGAAGACTTTGGAATAGAGGATACATCTTGTAAGTTTTTGCTAAGCGACAATATAGAGATGAAACAATATTTTTCATGATACGGCATGGTTACTTTGCAGATGATTACTGTGTTGTAGTACACCACGGAGATCAGGAGACAAGGTCTGTTGTGGTGGTTGAATTTGTTTGAGTTGTTAACTTTGGAATTGCTATATTTTGAACTGCATGAGTTGTAGAAAATGGTGCTGTTGCATTTCCTGTTACGTTTGTCGACCTTGTTCTTGGATGATTGAGCTTCATTTTCTGTTGTCACGCCGTGATAATACTTCCATTCACTGTTTACTGTTTAGAAAGTGTAACGTTGTGTGTTCTGCAAAGTTGCGCTTTTACTTTCTCGTCACCGCTGGTGCAGTAGTGAGAAAGGTATGCAATGCTGCGTGAAAAACGGCGATTTTTCGGCAGAAAACCTACTATTGCCGGAACCTAGTAATGAAGAAGTGGATAAATCCAGTTGATAAATTTGGAAAAAAGTCCTCTTACACGTAGTGTAATCATAATCCATGTGTTGTGAGTCCTTGATACCGAAAAATCGATTGATGGCAAAACGTCTGTCCGTCCGTCTGTCTTGAGACTAAACCATTCAGACGATTTTGTTCAAAATTGATATTCCGAAATAAATGTGGCTAATGTCATTGTCTAATGTCCTTTGAATTTGAAGCTGATATTTTGATTTTGAGTGGTACTTTACATGAAGTCTCTGGGACATTTTCAAAATTTTCAAAGAAAAGGCTCCAACGTTTTTGATTAAACTTTGGTATTGGATATTGTAAAAGACGTTTAAGAGAATGACGCAGGTCGCATATTCGTTGAAAACTCTGAATTTTCGAAAATTGCAAAAATAAAAAATATTTCGCGTTCTCTTACAACTAAAATATTAAAGATAGAAATTTTCACCTTCATGGAATCCGTTCCTTAAAAGTAGATTTTGAAATAAGGTCATGTACAATTTTTCGAAAATTTGAGTTTTATAAGAAATGGCAGAGATGTGTTAATTCGGAAAGAAATTGCGGTATAAATAGTATTACCTAAGCATTTCTAGTGTAGTTTGAGGCTCCGCATACACCACTAATGTAGTTTGAGGCTCCGCGCAAAGTAAATAAAGCACTGAGTATCACAAAAAGAAAAAGGAAATTCATAAAGCGACCAAACCATGAATGAACACGACAATCGCGTATATTCTGAATAATCTCTTGAGTCTAACCTAGTAAATATCCATGAATTATTAAATTAAAAATAATGGACACCACTTGTACGAAATCATCTTTGACGTATTCATTTCAAAATGTCGAACTTTTAATTCGCATGGTATGTTTACGGGCGAGCCGACGATAGGATCCGAGTCCAGAATTATGAATAGAAGTGTGTCAAAGACACTTTTGTACAAGTCGGGTACATTTTCTGTCAAAAGCAGGAAGAATTGCCAAGGTCTCTCTGACTGATAGTACAAAATATTTGCCAGAAGAGGTGAATATAAAAACCGGTGCAAGTTAAAGCCTTCCAAAAGGACAGCTTCCAAGGAAGCTGCGCATTTACTGTTTCCCTAGCGTCCCTTCGCCCTGACCGTCCTCCTGCCCTCGCGCGCCTGCCGCTTAATGACGGTGATTGTCCGCGGCGCCGGCGCCGAGTAATGGTTCGTTAAAAATGATTCGCCCTCATTGGGCCCGCCGCGCCGCGCGAAAATTGCGAGGGAGAGTCCAACCCCCGCCTCAGCGCCACGCACCGGGAGCGGTAGCTCAGTGCATCAACTGATGTCACTGCAGCGCCTCTGACCGGGAGATCCTAGGTTCCCACTCCCCACGGCGCGGCGGCAGGATTTTCGACACTAGCTTTTCAGCTAGGTCGAATTCAGTCGCTGCTTGGAGGAGCATTCTAGCGGCCGGCTGCTCCGATCGGTAGTTTTCCGTGATTTATCCGATCAACACCAGGCGAATGCCGGAGTAGTACCTTACCAAACGGGCCACGGACCGCGCGCGATATTTCCTTCCTCTTCCTTGTCCTATCCTCTCCCTTTACACACACACATACTTACATTAACATTACCACATATTCCGGGAGACCGGTCGGGAGCTTAGAGCTTGTCCCGGCTGAGGCGGTGCCCCGCTGGTGGGAGAGTCCTGGTTAGGGGGAAATCCCACTAGCCGACCGTAGGTCGGCGCCGGATCTCGCCATCCAGCGGGGGAAGATCACCGCCATCTCCCGAGAAAAAAACATGCACTACACTCACGGGACTAATGACCAAAGCTGTTGACGCGCCCGGAAACACAAAAAAATCAATTCATCAATCAATTTCCCCGCTGGCTGGCGAGATCCGGCACCGATCTGCGTCGGCTTCGGGGATTTCCCCAACCAGATACCTCCCACCAGCGTGGCCGCAGCCGGGACACGCTCTACGCTCCCGAATGGTCTCTCAACTGGTTTTCCAACATGTGTCCACATACACCTGCACTGTGTGTATAAAAACGTAATAATCAGCAATTGATTGACACATGCGTTCCTCTGCAAGAAAATATTAGTGTATAATTAATAATTATGTGAATTTAATAATAATTACGTGACGCATTACGTTTTTATGTTAAGGTGGATAGCAGAATTCTCTGCAGTAATTCATTGCATTATATCCTATCTAGAGATATTGGTAATAAAAAAACTCAATTATATTCTTAGAATCGTAATCCTTTAATGTATTAACTGTACGTTGACAGTAGAGTGATTGTATTGTAAACCTACCTATTTCGTTGGTCTATGAGAATATGTAATGAACAAAATAAAACAATATTTCGAGGTTTTACTATTTTTCTCATTGTTCATAATAAGTTGTACTTTTCTATTATACTTCTTACTTATATACTAACTTACAATTATTTTGTGTAATTGGAAACGATTGACTAGTTGTTGTTATTGTTATTATATTTATATTATTATTTTTATTACTGAACTTTACGACTAACGATGAGTCGGTTGAATATAAAATCTACTCCAGGTCGCTACCAGCTTCCTAAAGAACATGTATATATAGACTGTCGGGACCTCTACAATACTTTGCTCAAAATGTCTGTCTCTCCGTCCGTCCGTCCGTCTATCCGTCTGTCTGTGTACCTGTCTGTTAGTTTGTCTGTCCATGTGCCTGTCTATCCATCTGTCTGTCTGTCTGTCCGTCTATGTCTCCGTCAGTCTGTCTCTCCCTCCGTCTGTCCGTCTGTCTCTCCCTCCGTCTGTCCGTCTGTCTCTCCATCCGTCTATCTGTCCGTTCGTCTGTCTGTCTGTCCGTCCGTCCGTCCATCTGTTCGTCCGTCCGTCTGTCTTTCCGTCTGTCTGTCTGTCCGTCTGTCCATCTGTCTATCTGTCCGTCCGTCTGTGTGTCTGTCCGTCCGTCTGTCTTTCCTTCCGTCTGTCCGTCTGTCTGTGCGTCCGTCCATCCGTCTGAGTACAACCCTTGCAGCTACACCGTTCAGCCGATTTTCTCAAAAATTTATATTCCTTTATCGATCTGACAGATGTCGCGACCCCTTGATTTTGAAAACGATATTTTAATTTTTGGGGGGCACTTTATAATAAATATATGGGATATTTTCGAAAAATGGCTGCATTTTTTGATAAAATTTTATATTTGCATGGTGTGAAGGACGTTCAAGAGAATGGTGCCGTCTCATGTTCGTTGAAAGCCCTGATTTTTCGAAAAGTGCAAAAGTTCAAAATTTTTCGGAATCTTTGTACAACTAAAATATTAAAGATAGATTTTTTCTCCTTAATGAAATCTCTTGCTTAAAGACAGATTTTGAAATAAGATCATGTAGAATTTTTGAAATAGTTGAGTACTGTCCTCGTAAGTTTGCGTTAAATTATGACGACAAACTACGTTGTGTTTTAGCCCCTCTAATTTCTCTACCTGAAATGACTCACTCTTTTATTTCAATTATTATTCTGACATCTTTCACTGTCAATATCACGGAAAAAAATGTTCAAAACTGTTATAATTGTGTACAAAGTTTGTAGTTCTGTGAAATATCCATAAGAATCACGTGAAACGTTTAAATATAAAATATTTTTGCCGGAATGCCTGTTTGAAAATCGAAAAAAAGTATATCCTCTTAGCGTTTGTGTCAGATTCCCCACTGAGCGCGTGGAGAAAGCGTCCGGTCAGGAGAAAGTAACTTTCAAGGAGCGTATTAGCAGCGTTGCCAGTTGAAATGGAACATTTCCGGTCTGTTTTAAACTTTAACTTGTGATCACTGAACGAGTAAGATTTTATATCGTCATGTCATGTTGTATCCTGGAGGTATCGGTATTATCCTCTTGCTGTAATGTGATATCCGGCGCTATCGTCATTTTAAAACTGAAGAAAATCGTGATTTTTACAATTTATTTTACTTAAAAAAGTGTTTCCTAGCAAAATTCTTGTCGGCAAACCTGATATTTCTGTTTAGAGATCCAAAAAACATACAGGAACCAAATTTGAAGACTACACCAAAATTTTCTGTTATTTTCTACCATGTGACTGGAGTAATAGCTCAACGTCTAAGGAAACGATATTTTCTTTATAATTTGGATTCCACAAATCCATCCCGAATGACGTCTATGGAAATTTTTTTAGTCTCGATGCAGTCTCTTAGAAATGCTATTGTCCCTTTGAATATTGAAATGACATCTGTGAAAAATTTTAATTAAAAAAGTGTTTTCTAGCAAAATTCTTGTCGGCAAACCTGATATTCCTGTTTAGAGACCCAAAAAACATACAGGAACCAAATTTGAAAACTACACCAAAATTTTCCCTTATTTTCTACCATGTGACTGGAGTAATAGCTTAACGTCTAAGGAAACGATATTTTCTTCATAATTTCGATTCCAAAAGTCCATTCCAGAAGACGTCTATGGAATTTTTTTAGTCTCGATGCAGTCTCTTTGAAACGCTGTTATCCGTTTGAATATTGAAATGGCATCTGTGAAAACGGAATTACATTTTTTTCTTCGCACTTGTGTAATCGTCACCTTTGAGAAAGGTATATATGATTTTGTGGCGTCATACGGGTGTAATAAGTACACAGACGAGAGTGGGTTGTAATAACAGCAGGTTTATTCACAATTTAGACCGTAGTCACAAATAACCAATGCACTGTATACAATTGACTAACTAAATAGACCCCACTGCTAGAAGAGATATTTACAACGGCTACCACACCGCAACATACCACCAAATGTTTCGCCGTGCTTAGTACCGCCTGCCCTGAGACCGACTAGATGTCTCACTAGTCACGACAATAAATGCCGGCTTCTTGCGCCGCGTGCACGTTCGCACCTCTCACGGACGACCTACGCTGCTGCTGCCAGGATACAAGAAGAAAGCGCTATTGTTCTCACGGCCCTTAAATAGCCCTCGCAACGCTGCCCGCCGCCTCCATTGCCTGCGCCCTAACGCCCGCACACCCTGTCGGAAAAGCCCCGTGCGTCATAGATTCTGCCGTTGTCTATGCATCCGGTGCACACCTCGCGCCACGTGCCCACGCTGTTTTAGCGACACGACGCTACAATATACAGAAGGCTGTCCTCAAAAACAAATGGAGGCCGTACTCAAAAACAGGATAGGATTCCTCGGCAGCGATGATAGCCTGTTAGCAACAATAAAAGAAAATTCAAAATTGGCTGGTATCAACTTTCTCTTTCATTAAGGTTTTTAATACAGCCTCCGATTCCTGGGAAAACAAAACCCGACAATGCCTTTATATTGTCCAGAATTGCAGGTATAGAACCCTATCCAGCTTAATCAAGAGAAGTGCCAGGAAAAAAACAAGCAAAATAATAACGAAAAAGACAGAAAAAAGGCTAATATAAGAAAAATGCCTATAATAGGCATCGGAAGCTAAAATGGAGCAAAATGAAAATCTACTAAAAAAACCTGCAGAAGTACAATTAAGTTAGTGCTATTGTTAAAAGTTATAAAGTCATAGCATAAAGCGGAAGCGGTGGTTCAGTGCATCGACTGATGTCACTGCAGCGCCTCTGACCGGGAGGTCCTAGGTTTGAGTTCCGACGGCGGCAGGATTTTCAACTCTAGTTTTTCATCTAGGTCGAATTCAGTCGCTGTCTGGAGGAGAATTCTAGCGGCCGGCTGCTCTGATCGGTAGTTTTCCGTGGTTTCTCCGATCAACACCAGGTGAATGCCGGAGCAGTACCCTACCAAACGGGCCACGGATCACGCGCGATCTTTTCGTCCTCTTCCTTGTCCTATCCTCTCCCCTTACACTTACACTAACATTCACTACACTACCACACATGCTGGGAGACCGGTCGGGGAATTCGCTCCTGGCTGGGGCAATGCTCCGGTGGTGGGAGATACCTGGTCGGGTGAAAACCCCGCCAGTCGACAGTAGCTTGGCGCCGGATCTGGCCATCGAGCGGGGGAAGACCACCGCCACCTCCCGAGCACTTCTGGAATTAATGACCACAGTAGTTGACGCGCCCGGAATCACTAACAATCAGTCAATTGACAATATAAAAAAGGCATTTTGCCTAACTTCCGGGCTCTATCGGACGTAAATGTAGCTTCACTATGCGCACGTTTTGTTGAGCTTTCCTTTTGCTTGTAGTGGTAGTAGAGCTTAGGGCGAGTTTCTTGTTGTTAGCAATAGAGAAAAATCAAATCCGTTCGTTTACCGTTACAAATAAGTTTTCTATAATTCGGCAACGAAAATATCTAGATTTTGAAATGTTAATCTCTCGCTTTTTTAAATTTATTATTATTATTATTATTATTATTATTATTATTATTATTATTATTATTATTATTATTATTATTATTATTATTACTATTTTTTCATCTTTCAACTATTAATAGTTAAATAGTTGGGAAGGGATTCTGAAACTCAAGAAAGCGTGCACAGATGATTTTCTCTCCCCATACGTCACATACAGTTTTTGACTAAAAAAATAAATAAATAAAATAAATAAACAAATAAAATAAATAAATATCACTAATAGATGAATTCCAACTTGGATAGAAAACGTCACATACAGTTTTTGACTAAATAAATAAGTAAAATAAAATAAATAAATAAATATCACTAATAGATGAGATGAGTTCCAACTTCGATAGAAAACGTCACATTAGTTTTTGACTGTTTTTGACTAAATAAATAAGTGAAATAAATAAATAAATAAATAAATAAATAAATAAATAAATAAATAAATAAATAATCACTAATAGATGAGTTCCAACTTGGATAGAAAACGTCACATACAGTTTTTGACTAAATAAATAAGTAAAATAAAATAAATAAATAAATATCACTAATAGATTAGATGAGTTCCAACTTCGATAGAAAACGTCACATATAGTTTTTGACTGTTTTTGACTAAATAAATAAGTAAAATAAAATAAAAAAAATAATAACTAATAGATGAGTTCCAACTTGGATAGAAAACCACGCGTGTTGCGTGGGCGCAAGCGAACGCCCGTGTGGAGGAACCTAATGATTAACTGTGGGCAGAGCAATCGCCGGTGGGTGGTGGAGGGCCTTGGCAGTCGGGCGGGGTGGGGGCGGCGCCCTAGTAATCCCGTGCCCGCGGCCGCGAGGGGGCGGCAGGGTGGAAGGCGCCTGGTCCAGGAGCAATCTGGCTGCGCAGATAAGCGAAATCACAGGCGCCCCTGACGCGGCCCTGTCCTCGCCGTCGCGACTGCTTGTCGCCGGCGCCGTCGCGGACGTCACCGCGGGGGCGGACGCTCGGGCCGGGGCGGCCGCCGGGGGTGGGGAAGGCAGGAGAGATTCAGTGTGAAGAATGAGTGAAAGGGTTGGTTGGCGGCATCGACTCTTGTCACCCAAGGTATCAGTTGATGTCACTGCAATGTTGATTGATTGATTTTTTCGTGGTTCCGGGCGCGTCAACTGCTTCGATCATTAGTCCCGTTAGTGTAGTGTATGTTTTTTCTCGGGAGATGGCGGTGATCTTCCCTCGCTGGTTGGTGAGATCCAGCGCCGACCTACCGTCGGCTAGTGCGGTTTCCCCCTAACCAGAACTCTCCCACCAGCGGGGCACCGCCCCAGTCGGGACAAGCTCTAAACCCCCGACCGGTGTCCCAGAATATGTGATAGTGTAGTGCATGTTAGTGTAAGTGTGTGTGTAAGAGGAGAGGATAGGACAAGAAAGAGGAAGGATAGATCGCGCGCGGTCCGTGGCCCGTTTGGTAGGGTACTGCTCCGGCATTCGCCAGGTGTTGATCAGAGAAACCACGGGAAACTACTGATCAGAGCAGCCGGCCGCTCGAATTCTCCTCCAGATAGCGACTGAATTCGACCTAGCTGAAAAGCTAGTGTCGAAAATCCTGCCGCCGTGGGGAGTGGGAACCTCGGACCTCCCGGTCGGAGGTGCTGCATTGACATCAGTTGATGCACTGAGCTACCGCTCCCGGTCACTGCAATGTTTCTCTCCGGGAGATGGTAGGGTACGAGTGCGGTGACGACGGTGGCAGAATTTTTGATACTAGCTTGTACGCTAGATCGACTTCAGCCGCATTGTCTGGAGGAGAATTCTAGAGGCCAGCAGCTCTCATCGAAACTTTTACGGGGTTTCTCCGATCAATAAAGGCGAAGGCCGGAAAAGTGCCCTAAAAAGCGAACCACGGACGGTGAGTGATCTTTCCTTCCTCGTTTTTGTTGTCTCGTCACCTCCTTACATACATACCCTTACACGTAAATGCAATACACTACCACACGTGCCGAGAGACCGGTCGGGAGCGTTGAGCTTGTCCTGGCTAGGGTGGTGCCCCGTTGGTGGGAGATGCCTGATAGGAGAAAACCCCGCAAGCTGATAGGTAAGTTGACACCGGAACTCTCCATCCAGCAGAGGAAGACCATTGCAACATTACACAATAAAATCATGCAGAGGAAGACCATTGCAACCTTACACAATAAAATCATGCACTACATTTACGACACTAATGTCTTTAGCAGTTGAAGCACCAGGAATCACTAATAAATCCAATTAGATGGTGGTGGAAGGGGTGTGACTTACGGGTAGTGAAATAGGCGTGTAACCGAAGCATTGCAGAGGAGGGAACGGAGGATCTGAAGGCGTGGGGTGTCGGGCGGCAGTTGCGAGGCGCGAGGGTCGAGCGGGGTGTTCGGTGCGGTGGGGAAGGAGGGGAGACGATGCTCAGCGGGTGACAGACGGGGTTGTACTAGGGGTGATAGTCGTGACGGCGCAGGTGGAGAGGAGGGCGGAGAAGCAAGGGAGAGAATAGCTGCTGCTGGACAGCGCCCCAACTCCACTGCCCCTGGCGAGTCGTGTGCGTTGCTTTACCGGCGCGACCTCCCACACCCTGTCAACGGCGCCGCCTTGCACCGTCTCTCGTCGACGCCGCCGCCGCCTCTGCCGCCACCTCTCTCTCCGCGTTCGCCGCCGCCACCACCGCCACCGCCACCGCCACCGCCACCGCCACCGCCACCGCCACTACCGCCGTCGCCGCCACCACCACCACCGCCGCCACCGCTACCACCACCACCGCCGCCACCGCCACCGCCGCCGCCACCGCCGCCGCCGCCACCCCTGCCACCGCCGCCACCGCCGCCACCACCGCCGCCGCCGCCACCACCGCCACCACCGCCACCACCGCCACCACCACCACCACCACCACCACCACCACCACCACCACCGCCGCCGCCGCCGCCACCGCCACCGCCGCCGCCACCACCGCCGCCACCGCCGCCGCCACCCCTGCCACCGCCGCCACCGCCGCCGCCACCACCGCCGCCACCGCCACCACCGCCACCACCGCCACCACCGCCACCACCGCCACCACCACCACCACCACCACCACCACCACCACCACCGCCGCCACCACCGCCACCGCCGCCGCCACCACCGCCACCGCCGCCGCCGCCGCTGTCGCCACCATCGCCACCGCCACCGCCGCCACCGCCACTACCGCCGTCGCCGCCGCCACCACCACCGCCACCACCACCGCCACCACCACCACCACCACCACCACCACCACCACCACCACCACCACCACCACCGCCGTCACCGCCGCGTGTGCACACGTGCTCCGAGGGCGTGCGTGCCTGCGCCGAGAGCCATCACGCTCCCGCCGCCCGGACACTAGAGATGGGCGATTTAATCGTGATTAGTACAACAAAAGATTATTTCATACGATGAGTCGAAAAATTGAAATCGATTATTTTTACACCGATTAATGAATACATTAAAAAAATTCCGATTTTTAGCTCGATTATTTTAATTCAAATGTTAATTTTCAGTACGAACAAAATATGAAAATACATCTCTACTTTGGAACTTTAGCACTGGAATTCTTCGTCTCTCTATTCGATATTGTTCGTTTAATGATCTGTTATTGAGATTTATATTATATGCAAATGTTTTGTAAAAGATAATTTTATTTATTTTGTCGTTTATTAGAAAAAGCAAGTTAATTAGAGAAAGCAAAGAAATCCTCGCAAGCTGATTGCTTCAGAGCAGGTCACATGATCTACCACAGCACGTGGCGAGACAACTGTCCGAGTCGCTTGTACGTTCCGTACAATGTTCCGTACGTATGATCGGTTATCACGCTTAACGGGATGGGACACCACATAAAGATAGTTATTTGTAGTGACGTGCAATATTTTTCTAGTTTTCCAGAAACGACACAGATACCTACCCACCCACCCACCCACCCACCCACCCACACACACACACACACACACACACACACACACACACATACACACACCCACACACCCACGTACACACACGAGCAAAGCTGAGTTTTCACGCTAGTATCAGTGGGAAGCTTTTGCTGCTCACCGCACAGTGTAGCATTGAATGGACCAGGCGCTCACAGTCGTTTCGAAATGTTATTTTCCAGAATTATTATTAGAGGAAAGTACCCAAACCCGCGCCCGGTTCCTAATGCAAGCCCCTTGATTTATAGATTTGTAGAACGATGCTGCCTATTGGAATCGTACTGAAATGCTAGTTCTTTGCGAGACTGCAGCCCAGTCAAGCGGTAGAATCTTCATTTACACTTGTTGCCGGGCGGTCGGCGATTGGTGCGAACAGTAAAAAGTAAAGTTTTTCAAGTGATTTTTCTTAGTTGCCTGATTTCGCTACTTCCTCGGTAAGCCTTCCAACCATTGCATTAATTTAAAGGTTATATATTTAACTATTGATGTAGGGTAATGTAATTTATTAAATGTCTTGTAAAAATGTGATTGGCATTTGAAATATGAACACACTTGTGACTAACCCGAACCCCCGAGGTTGCTAACGTAAGATCCCAACTTTTTGTCTTGTGAAATAAAAACAATAAGGTATTTGGCACTCGTTGTCCCTTAGAACGCTAATAAAAAACAAGAGCGTACTCTAAAGCCTATCAATTCGATAGGGCAGATAGAAGAAGGAGGTCAAGAGACAATTTTAGAATTTGATCCCAGAGAAGTCGAAAGGAGGGAGATTTAAGAAATTTCTGAATTATAAAAACAAAAGAAAATTCACCCTTCCGCGAGGAATCCAACATCCTCTGGCTCTTCCGAATTGGAAGTTCTACCAGGACTACCTGCTCTCCCAGGTGAGGAAGATGCAGAGCGCTTATTTTGCAGAGTAAATTTTCAGAGAGCTGTAGGAGAACTATGGGTAATGTCCCCGATTTTTCAGTTTCGGCTCATGTGGAATGTGCGAGGGGAGAAAAGTTGCTTATATGTGTGACTTTTGTTGCACTTGAATATGTCTCCTGTGTGCAAGACATATGAGACAATTTCTTATGTATAAGATGTTAAACTTGTATTTTTGTAAAAATTATACTGAGTTCAATCTATTTGCAGCTTTTTCATTTAGTTTTACCCATTTCTTAAAATGTTGGTGACTGGGGACTCACATTAGGAAACTTTTTTTTTAAATCCACAAAATATGTTTATGAAAAATTTTGTAACTACTTGGCCAATAATTTTAAGTAGAAAATAACATTTCCATGACTAATTAAAGTATGTATTGCAAATTCTTTGATTTAATTGTGGGGAAATTTGGATTTCAAAATATTCGAAAACAAAATGGGGGCCCGGGTGTGTTTACTTTCTTCTAATACCACAGACAAACAAAATAAATTTGTCAGACCCAAAGACTTGATACATGGTTGTCGATGTATGTCAACGCGCTGCATTCGAATCTGAGGCCAGAATTGCGTCATTACCCTCCAGTCTTTTATATCGCGTGAAAACCACTGTGAATTTGCAAATTGTAAATTTCACGGCGGTTTTTCACTGCAGGAGAACCAACATCCTGGACAACTGACGTAAAGAAAATGCCCGACCTAATTGACATCTTTGTAATTAAAGAATTTTCAGTAGGTTACTTGTGTACTTGAAGCTGCTCATGAACTGTCATCAGATCTTTATCCTATCATAACTACAGTTAGCAATAAATTCCCTTGAGCCCTTCGCCAATAGCACTAGTAAATAAGCATATAGTTTGGAAAATGTACCGTAATGGGATATTCTGCTACTCAAGCATTAGAATGCCTTGAGATCACCAGATGACATCGATGAATCTAATGAGATTATAACCGAAAGCATTCAAAAAGCAGAGTGGGACGCCACACCACGAAGAAAGTATAAGAGAACGTATGAGAGTTATTCTTTCTATACGCTGAGAAAAGTTTAAGAAAAAAGTAAACTTAGATAAATATAACACAGAACAAGGTACCCAGCTGATAGAACCAACTCCAATAGAGCTACCAGGCAATTATCCAGTCAATTTAAAACATTCAACGATAGTGAGTTTCAAAATTACGTAACCAATCTGCAACTCAATCCTCCGAATATTCTTTATTTAAAGCCACAAGAAATCCAAATCCTCTAGCCATCAACCTCCTAGATAATAGTAAAGAAACCGCCCAATTATCGAGAATTAAACCCTTACTACTCCATTATAGACACGAAGTTGACTCTTTTTGTTTTAAACGCAAAACGACGGTGAAATATACCACTGGTATACTTTCACACACAATAATTTATCTTTGTCGGTTGTCAACCTTATCATATTTACTGATTATTTTAATATAAAATAAATTGTAAATTTACTTTTTTATGCATAAAAATATTTATTATTATTTTTATTTTTTTGATTAAATGAATACACACAATTAAATGACATAGTATGTGCTTTTCCTGCTGAACTAGTAAATCGAGTCTTAGTCATATTAAAGTCAAGTCGAGTCTTAGTCATATTAAAGACAGAGTATATTTCCGAATCCTAATTTGATTACTGTGAGAACCTCTTAAAGGTATTATTTAGTTATTGAACAAACAGTGCGACTTAGACATCTGGGGATAATGGATAGGTAACTCTGCTCCTCCAACAGAATATTTCTCACGTGAACGTTTCCTTCAGCCATACTATTAACGTAAGTCGTTTACACTCTACTATATTGATCACATATTTCAAAAGCCGACATATTCATTACTAATTAATATGAAGAATTGATACCTATATATACTGATGCACACCAAGAGCTTATCAATTATACAGCTAGCTGTGCACATTTCATTAATATTTTAATCTTTGATAATCATCTGGTTGCTACATTTATTCGATTTTGCTGTCACATGTTCATTATGTTGACTCATCACAATATTTCACGAGCCATATTGAGCAAATAATACATTTTGTCCATTAGAATTACATGGTTGTTATGTTAGATAAAATTTCAGGATTGTATAGTGCGTACTATGTCAGAAATTGTTATACTTAAACACACAGCACTGTAAACTCTAAAAATATAATCCATGTATATAACAACCGAACATAACGTCTTTCCACATTTTATTCCCCATTTTTTATGGAAAACAAGAGGAAGCAATATGCTTCCGAAATCGATTTTCAATCTTGTCACCCATATAGTTACATATTAAAGGTACAAGCACAACCACAGCATGCTATTCATCACTGCCGTCATGATAATATCTTTGTTGCCACCCTAAACTACTATAATTTCTTGCTTGTCACCCATCTGATAAATGGTTTCGAGCGACGTGCCATATTTTGTGCTATTTGACTCTAAAAGATGATTTCTCTTGGATTCTAGTTGCATTTCTCAAATAATTTTGAAGTTAAGGATTGGTAGTGAATTTAAAAAAAGCTTGCAACTCGTGTCAACATTTCGAACTTTGTAAATGACTGTTTTGAAAGTGAAACTAACTGCATTTTGGAATTTACCTTGGAGCGGCCCCAACCCGTGAAAATTACAGGTCCGGTAAATCCATATGAAAATACAGCTTTGAGAAAAAGTGCGTTGAGACTAAATGGCACAGAAATACAATCAAGTAGTTATTTTAATTTCACATAGATTTACAGATTCTGATGATATTTTACCACTCATGCAGTGGGAGTACTCGGAAGAGCTGAAATCTCAAAAAAATGTAATAGAAAGTCCAAAAAGGTGTGTAGAACACGGCTTAAGAAACGTAACTCGAATCCCATCGGTCCCTTCGCAAGTTTGAGTGAATGTTAC
Source organism: Teleogryllus occipitalis (assembly GCA_011170035.1). Classification (NCBI taxonomy): domain Eukaryota; kingdom Metazoa; phylum Arthropoda; class Insecta; order Orthoptera; family Gryllidae; genus Teleogryllus; species Teleogryllus occipitalis. The sequence goes on from BLKR01000703.1 coordinate 45,542, forward strand.
CCTTAAAGTCCGTGGTGGAGCAGAAATCTTGTGATAATTCATAATCAGCGATAGGGATAATCATCCACAAAAATAACAGTTATAACATTTATTACATACCCAAAGTTAACTTTCAGGAAAACAATTTCACATCTCCAGCAGGTCTCTGACAAAAGAAGGAAAAATTGAGAGATAAACGTAAAGAAAGAAGGCAAATGGACATAAAGTAAAATATTAGAAATAAAATTGACAAATGAAATGAAATAAATAATACAATAATCAAATTAAAAATAACTTATTGCCCAAGCAACGAGGATCACACCTAAATATTTACAGCACAACAGGATACATATATATGTATCTTGTTATGTTGTAAATGTTTAGAGATACTTTTCCATCATATATGCGTATATATTTTAGGCATTTTCCCGCCCCCCCCATGTTTCCTGGAGGCAACGTGTAGTTATTCCATCGGTCCCTTCGCAAGTTTCAGTGAAAGTTACCCTCGTTTTCTTCTACACCTTGCTCCAATTATTCCCGTTTGTTCCTTCACACACTACCTCTGACGTTCCGTCCATGTTCCTCACATATGCGTGCATATTGCGCGTTTACCCCATGTTTCCTGGGGGTAATGTGTGATTAATGTATGGGTGTGGTTCCTGAGGGCAATGTATTGGCCACAAAGGGTTACATTGAGTCGCATTGAGTAACCTTTGGGTAATATGTGAGTAACATGACCACTCACATATTACCCATATGTTACTCAATGCGACCCAGTGTAACGCTGTGTGACCCACATATTACTCTCGCGGCATTCACTTGTTTTCCCACATTTGCCTCCCCTTGTTACTTTTTCTTATATACGGGGTAATATGTTTAGTATAGAGGAAGTTATGTGACGCGGCGGATTCTCGGCCGAGATAAATATATTGTTGGGGTCTGATAACGAAAAAGTGGATAAATCCAGTTGCTAAATTAAGAAAAAAAATCATCTAACATGTGGTATAGCCAAGATCCCTGTTTCGTGGGTCCTTGATACCGAAAAGTCAGTTGACGCCAAAACGTCTGTCCGTCCGTCCGTCTACCCTTCCGTCAGTCTGTGAACACTACTAGCGCCTAAACCGTACGTAGGATTTTTTTCCAAATTGAAGAAACCCCTGTCCATCTGGCTCTAGTTGAAGCTTTGAAATTTTGAAAAACATTATTTAAAATACGGGGGTACTTTACATGAAGCCCTCGGGACATTTTCAATTTTTGTTTCAAAATCAGCTCCAAATTTTTCCGTTTCTACAAAATTGAAGGTAGAAATTTTTCCTTCAAGTAAAATTTCTTCTACATGTTTAGTTCTTTCATTAAGGTCATGTACATTTTTTTGAAAATTTTAGTAGTTTTCGCACAATTTTTCCAATTCTAAAAAATTACAAAAACGATATGATCTCAAAAACGGCTCCAATTTTTTTCTTTAAAATTTTAGTAGGAATAGTGCTAAATGCACTCTATAAGATGACATAAACACTATAATGATTTTTCTCTTTTTTTAAAAAAATATAAAATGTAATTTTTTGACTTTTCTCTTACGTCGGTAATATTTAGATTAGCGGCAATTTGTTCACATTATTGTCTTTGTGAAAATATGTGTTTAAATAATGTCATATACAGTTTCTCGAAAACTCAACAGTTTTCTATTAAAATGGGCTCAAAATTCCGTATTTTCAGAAACACACAAACGCCATTTTCTAAAAAATGGCTCAACATTTTTTCTTCAAAATTTTCCAATGGATAGTGATAATTGCATTGTTTAATATGACATGAAGTTAATTTTAGGGTATTCTATTGGTTTTTCAAAAATTATGCAAATGTATTATTTTTGAAATATCTCTCATGCCATTAAGATGCATAATTCTTGAGATTTGTAAACACTATTGCATTTGAGAGTTAACGTATCTCAAACGACTTTAAAAGAAATTTTCGAAAATTCAAAAAGTTTCTGTGAAAAAGAGTTTCAAATTTCGAATTTACAGTAAAGTTTGAACGCCATTTTCTTAAGACCGACTTCAAATTTTTCAACGAATATTGTCATTTATGACTATATTTTAACCTTCTTTAATATATTTAAAGTAATATTTTGGCTATATTATTAGGAAATCGAAAAATTGAGAAAATGTCAAAAAAATGTACTTTGGGCGGCGGTAGATGGCATCTGGCAAGAGGTTGAGGCAAGACCGCAAAGCCTGCCCAAACCATGGAAATTTGAAAACTTTGCTACGAGAACGTCTGTCTGATATTCTGTACTACTATTAGTTAAATTACGAAATGAACTCCTAATCCTTACTGTAGTAGACAATGCAGTCCCTTTTCTAGCGAATAAAATTGAAAATTCTGAGTGCTCAGAAGTTCCGAACTTCAAAAACTGTAACAGAAGGACTTAGAAGATCTCACTTATAAAAAAAGCATAGTCACCGAAATATCGAACGTTTTAAATAATTATTTTAAAAGTAAAAAATAGCTTCCTACTGGAACCGATACATGGCATACAATTCAGGGGATGAGGGTATTCTCCAAAAATACAATAAAGATAATAGTAGAAAGGTGTCATTTTGTGGATTTTGGTATTAACATAGTTCGGGTCTCATGCGGGATCGAAAACCTTTTGAAGGTCCAGGGCCCATTGTGTCAAGTTATGAACCATGTTTACGTGTGTTTCAGAATTACATTTGTGGCGTGTTGCATGTGCATTTGCTGACTTACCAAAATCATAATCTGCAAATTCTATTGGCTTTCTCAAAATAAGTGTTACAAATTTCTAGGGCTAACCGAATATGAAATGCACATCTTAAATGTATGTGCATTGATGGGAGAAATATAGTTGCAAATGCCACGTGTATAAATGCACCCATCTTTTACTTGCAATTTTCTCCTTTATGATCATTGGCAAAATAGTGATCATTGCGAACCTCTCATCATGCTATAGAAGGATGTAATATTTCTTATGAGTCTTGTATTTCTTACGCCTTACATCTGATTGGTGCACACTTGAGGGATAATCCCCTATCAGGAGTACAGTTGCCTACAAGTGTGTTTTGTTTCTTATTTTATAAGTTAAGCAAAACCTTTATTTTCTGTAACGTATTACATGTAGAGGGGATGTTTGAAATTTTAGTTTTGACGCTACATCATACACTAAAATTTTAACTTACTCAGATGATCTTTTTTGAGGTATGCACACAACATGGCCATCACTAATCTAAAATATTTTATTGCTTTTTCGATGGACGAGGATTCGAAGTGGAAAGTCAGTTGTGGAATTCGCGGTGGAGAGGAATTTATACAATCTTTTATCGGAACAATCTCTCGGGATTTGTAAATACACGTGCATCTCCACGAGAAAAACACAAATATTCATCAAGTTCAGTAGTCGCTTTGAATAATGAGGAAAGACGTTATTTGATCTGCTATGAAAAGTCAGTCTGCGCGATGAGCAAAATTTGTATTGGATCGATCTTTGTGACGTTATTGCATTTCTCATTTAAGAAGCAATATTGCGAAATTAACGTGCTCAAAGAATTGTCAATCATTATAAATGTATTCAGTGTAGTGTTTCCATACCTACGATTTACGGTATTCCAATAAAAAACAAACATATTAAAAAACAGTTAATGTCGACTCATACCTGTGTCTTGGTAAAAAGGTTTAAATATAACGAGGTGATGAGGAGGGAGATTAACACATTATAAAAATGACACATTAAAAAAAAATAAAAACATGAAGCACTACGTTCTGACTATACAAAAGGAAGGTCATTCGTTCCTACCTGCGTTTCTTTAAAGTCGTGAACGTTTCTGCGATATTTCTCAGAAGTTTGAGTGTAGCCCTCAGTCCCGGCGTCACGCTCAACCAATAACTCGAGGGTGGGAGTGAGCTGGGGGCAATTGGAGCACGTACTCCGCTACCCACGTGTGGACGGGGGGGGTGGCCTGCTCTTAGCGAGCGGGGCGAAGTTTTACCTGATTGAGGTTGAGCATGGTGCGCGGGGGCGGGGCAGCGGGGCGGGGCAGGGCCGGGGCGGGCGGGGCGGGGCGCGCGTGGGAGGACACGCGATTTCGGACGGCGGCGGCGGCGGCGGCGGCGGCGGCGGCGGTGGAGGCGCCGGAGACCTGCCGCCGCCTCCGCCGCCGCCGCCGGGGCCCTCCGGCGCATGCGCGAGTCGGCGCGCCGTCTATTCACATGGCTATATAAGCAGCGTGCCATTCGGGGCCGCAGCTACCGTCGTCGCGCGTCGAGCAGTCGCCCTCCGCCGCCGCCGTCGCCGCCTCCGCCGCCGCCTCCGCCATCGACACCGCCGCCGCCGCCGCCGCCGCCCCGACGCCGCCCTCACTGCGAGTCCCGCCTACGTCTCCGCCGCCGACGCCCGCTCTTCGCAAGGTAGGAGCGGCACTGCCGGTCGCCCTGTCCTCACTTCGCCGCGATTCGCAACGACACTTTAAACTGTAATGATCTAATGCGTTGGATGTAGAACTTCCGTGCGTAGTTAATAGATTGCGATAACATGTTTTTTCTTTCTTCCGTAGATTGCTTTCTGTCTTTACACCAAGTCTGGAATATCCATACATTTATCGGAACATACACCCCCATATTTATGCAATTTATCACCAACGCTGACTTCAGTAAAACGTCATGAAATGTATATTTAAGATATAATTTTATGAAAAATTTTCGTACTACAAAAATATAAAGATAAACATCAGTTTTCGACTTTGTTCCGGTCGCGATGCAGAAATAGATTTATAAACTTGTTTAGAAAATAAGGATATATGTTTCGTTGCTTTTATATGAATAATATTTATTCTCCTTCATAAATCAGAAATATGTAAAGTACCAACACAGTATTATGCCCACCAGCACACCAAGACTCGTGAATACTATTGTTCACAATGTCATTTTTCGATGATATGAAATTTCAGTGCGTCCAGCTGAGTGATAATAAAAGAATTTTTGTTCGTATTATTTGCACATTTATTCTATTACACATGCGGATTATTAACATTTTCTCCGTTTTCGAGAGTCACTTATTGCAATGATTTTTATCACTTTGTAGGAAACACTTCTTTACTCTTGACGCATCAAGATTTTCAGTTCTGAATTCTACCGTGCTGAACAATTTCTACAAATAGGGTTTGGACTGTTATTTTATTCAGTGATTTACCTGATGCTTGGAACTTCATCTCAATTTTTGACAAGCCCACACAAAAATTTAAAATACCACATCCCATGAGATGCGTTCAAACGTTGTAGTGCGAGAGATGGCGTCACAAAAACTCGGTCAACACCCATTCATACTTTTTACACAAAATCTGTGATCCAAATCAAAATTAGTATCTTTGGTGTACCAATAGCACATTCAAGTGCCAAAGCTTTGCGACATAGAATTATTTTTTGCGATGTCACGTCTGAATCTCCTGTATGTTTGCGCATTTTACACATTATCATGATGCAAAATAACTTGTTCTGCTACCAGTTTACGTGTTCCAAGTGTGTCTGAGGGCAGATTCGTTAAAATAAACTGTTTGAAGCAATGTCAATATGTGACAGACCAACGGTATATTAGAGTTTGTACTAATTGAAGAAAGAAAATGATACGGAAGTGGTTCGACTACACGGGGTGCTCAGGTAACGTAGAATTCAGAAAAATGTCATCTGGGACAGAAATAAAGACAATCTGGGAGAACTAAACGTGTTTTTTCCCACCAATTTTGTGTGTTCTTGATGAGAACTTTAACACTATAAAATTATTAGCATAGTAGAGTTAGCCATAGTGACTCCCTACTGCGATGTATTCCTTCATAATTCTACAAAATAATCAGAGCGACAAGCTGTATTTGCTAAAAACTTGAAACGCACTATGCTAGAAATTAATACTTTAAGAACTAATCGTTTACACCCTTAAATTTTGAGACTTCCCCCCAGTTTAAACTTCCCGCGTAAAACACTAATTTGCACTCGCTGGCCAGGCGAATTATACAAGCCGACCGCGACTACAAGATCAACTCGGCAGAAGTACATTAAAACCTAAAACGTTATACATTCCACAATTTCTTGACCTCACCTCAGATAAAACATCCCGCTTAAAACACTGGTGTAGATTCGCTGGCCAATCAAATTGAACAAGGGCACCACGGTCATAAGGTCAATTTGCTAGAAATATATTAAGATATCGATCAGATTTTTGTCCAGTTTCCCTGATCCATTGAGCAAATGCTGAGAGGGCGCCTTGTTTTGGTTCTGCACATAAATTTAGCTTCACTATTCGCACGTTTTATTAAGCTCTTCTTTTGCTTGTAGTGGCAGGAGTAGAGCTGAGGGTGAGTTATTGTATTGTTAGCAATGCAGAAAAATTAAATCTGCAGTTCGTTTGTCGTTGCAAATACTTTCTTTATAACTCCGGAACGAAAATATCTTGTTTTCAAATGTTGATAATCTCCCACTTTTTTCAATTTTATTATTATTATTATTATTATTATTATTATTATTATTATTATTATTATTATTATTGAATTAACTTTCAACTATTTTTAGTTAAAATATTGGGATGGGATTCTGTTATTCAAGAAAACGTTCGCAGATATTCTTCTCTCCATACGTCATACACAGTTTTTACTGTTTTTCGACCAAATAAATGAAATGAAATTAAATCAAAGACTTAAAATTGCACATCCCTTTACCTGACCACACCCCGGTTAAAAGGTCGTGCGTAAAACGCCGCACCTGGCGCGCGCCGGTGCAACGACGAAGGCAAGGGCGGTGCGCGAGGCTGGTGCCGGGGGCCGGGGTCCGCGCCGCGCCGCGCCGCGCCTGCCCGCGGCAGAGGCTACAACCATCGCCGCCGCAGCCGCTTAACGGGCTCCCGCCGGTAGGGATGGGCGATTTAATCACGATTAGTTCAACAATAGATTGTTTTATACGATTAATCGAAAAATTGAAATCGACGATTTTTACATCGATTATTGTACACATCGATTAATTTTTCCTATATTTAGCTCCATTATTTTTATTCATAGTCTCTGGAATGGTTCATGCGCAGTGTACTAGCTTCCCGTTCTGTGCTCCCGGGTTCGATTCCCGGTCGATGCAGGAATAGAGTTGTAGCTTTCCTTTAAAATCGTCCCAGTTTCTGTAGCTGTGTGACGAAGAAAAGCTCTAGAAGGCGGATCTTGCCAGTTACGGTGAAGAGAATACGGCATGTTCGCCTCATGTCGCTCTTATCCCCCGAGTATGGGAATTTAAATAGACCCAGGCAAGGGGAACACCGGTAGCTGGCCGGCGAAGTCGGTCTACCGACCCAATAACGCCAAAGACATACATATTTTAATTCAAATATTAATTTTTAAGACAAACAAAATATGAAAGTTCATCTCTACCTTTGAACTTTAGCAATGGAATTCTTTGTTTCTGTATTCGATATAGTTCATGTAATGACCTGTTATTGATATTTATATTATATGAAAATATTTTTGTGAAAGATAGTTTTATTTATTTTGTCATTTATAAGAAGAAAATGAAAGAATTGAGATTTGTTCGATTAAGTAGTTGCATTTTATTTGTGCAAAATCCGTGCGAATTACATTCTTCTGTATTTAATTTTAAAACGTTAACGTTATTTTAGTGGATGAACATGCTTTTTCTGATTTCATTAAAATAACTAAATTTGTCCTAAATACAAAGTTTAATAAATGAAATTTAACAAGTTAGAAAACTGAGAATGATTCGCATTTTTGTGATATATTTTCTTAAAATAAATTAAGTTAATAATCGATTCATTAATTTACAAATTATAAATTAAAGATTATATGCATTTTACACATTATTTAAAAATGTGAAAAATTAATCGATTATATAAGATAAATCGATTAAATTCAAACGATTAATCGATGTATATTAATCTAATAAAAATAATTTTCGATTACATATTATTCTTTAATAATCGCCCATCTCTACCCGTTGCGTTCGCCTTGCGTCACGGTTGTGTGGTGAGGTCCGCGCCTTTCCTTTCCTTGAAATGCATTACATCACTGACTCTACATGTGTGGCTATAATTGTTTCTTTGATAACCACCTTATCAAGAGAAGACGAGACATGCATATTTAACCCGAGCTAATTATTTTGATTAGTTCGCGTTAAATGAGCAAAATATAACTCTTCATGTCTGAAGCAAATATTTCTAGCAACTTCTCTGATGTTTTCAATGGAGTACGATGTTTCAAAAGCGAACACTCGCGTAATAACGATGTCATGGAACTATTTCGAAGTTTAACTCGCGTATTTCGTCAGGCATCTGCGTTCAATAGGGAATTTTAGAAGCGATTAAATACACGCAATTGTTTACTCACTTCTCTGAAGTGAGATAATACCTAGTATATTTTTGTGCAGATATTACGTGTTTTTGTACTAATAAAAAATAGCTGGGACAAACAGAAGAGAATCACGATCGAAGGATAGAGTCTACTCGTGACCCTTGGACCGCCATTTTCAGTTCGCATTTAAGTGCAACTTCCGAATCGACGTTTCAGCACTCTCCAGACCTCGAGACGCTCAATGAACACGATCAGCGCCGTCGACAATGTGATGCAACTGACGCAATCTGCGTCGAATACTCGAGAGCATTATCGACATAATAGTCATTGACATTTACCCTTTCCTTGAGGTTTCGTTCTCGTTTTTTTTTCTCGCACTCTGACGACACAGCGAATCGATTGAGTAAAACTTCCCAATGTGCACATATAGTGACATGGAAGAAAGCATGCGTGATAATTGGTGATAATGTTTTGCGTTTATAAGAATATCAAACTAAAAACGCCATTCATGAGATAGCTCATATTGACGTTACGTTTTCCTGATTATGCCATCCCATAGACTTTCTTAATGTATTACTTAATTTTTATAATGAATTTGTTATAAATAAGAAAATATTTGTAATCACTGTAAATGGTACGCTAGTGAAATTAGTTAAACTATTGCAATAAAATAATTTTGCGAGATAAATATAAACGAAGAATAGTTTCATGTATAAAACTGACAGTTTTCAAGAGTTGTGTTAAAAAATTATATATATATATATATATATATATATATATATATATATATATATATATATATATATATATATATATATGCGATAACCAATGCAATACCATCCATTCATGTCATACTGCAACTACTTGAAAATATTTAATGTAAAATAAAATGTTCTTGTTGATTTCTTGCGAGAAGAAATGAAATGAATTTTCATCTTTTCTTAAAATAAATATTTGTTCCTTATTCTACTGTTCTGAATACATTCAATTGCTGAGTTTTGAAATCGTCAATAAGCGAAGTATCTCAAAAGAAAAAATGTACTAATGTTTATTAAGTTAACCGTTGCATTCATTTTCTCTTCAGTTTACGAATTAGTTTTGAGGAAATTAATTCACAATCACGCTATTTACAGCCAAACACTTTACTCAACTGTGTTTGCTCTTGTCTTTTGAAATGAGAACAGGGATTCTCTAGTTTTGTACGTCCGTAATAATGTGTTCGTCTAATGAAATGTGTGTTTTTTTAAAAATGTGTACTCATATAACTGAATTGAAAATGCTACATTAAAATAATTAATACATTTCTAGAACCATCATTGGTAAGGTCATCAATTATCATTTTGTTTTGGGCATCATACAAAATAATCATAACCTCTAATTGTTTCAATTTCCATGTAATATTGAAGTTCAGTTTCAATAACCACTAAATAGGTTTCTTTATATTTTAACCAAGTTGATTTTTATATGCAATGCCTCAAGATGTTTTGTAAATACTATACACCAACTGAGCACGTAAATACTTAAATTAAAGTTTAAAGTTGCTAGTTTTTATGGGCGTACATTAAATAAACATAATTTTATTTCTCTGTTGATATTGATGTAGTAGGAAATAAATGAATATCTTCACAATGGCATAAGTCACGCCTGTCTGAATGGATACACAAAATAATTTATGTTCCTGTAACTCTGTGAGTAGCATTTTATGTATGACTTTGCACGATTTAAATTACGAAGAAATTTCATATCCTAAATCATATTAGATAATTTTACATTTCATTATTTTGTGTTCCAAAAATACAATGGGATTCCACTTTCTGACGATAGACGTTTCTAGTTATTACACCGTTTTTTATCTTTTTTATTTGTGGTCAGATATGCATCGTTTCATTTCAAATTGAAGAAATGTATTTATTGACTAACTAGCTCAGTGACGTTTATTAGCGTAGTCAAGACCACTACACTTCTTTGTGCTACAAGAAAATTCGTACGATGGCTGAATGACTGTACTCTCTGCGTGACCATTGTGTAGTTAAAGTCATGATATGTTTAAATTTGCAATGTAAATCAGGAACAACGGCGCTGTACTAATACATCTGTAAATTGAGCTAAATGCAGAGGTCAGGTTTGCGTATGTGGACTAATTATTGAAATTCGTATTTCCAGAAAACTGAAATACTAATGTGTGTCTATTGATTTTCCAAACACTGAATTCTTTGAATAATGAACAAACCATGTTTTTATACATTTTTGTATAAAGTCTTGAAACTTAGGGAAAATATTTTCACATTAATTTAATGTACACTCATGTCCAAAAAATACTTTAAAAATATTGTATAATTTGACTTCGCATAAATTTACAGTACTCTAATTTTTCTCCAGCTTTTATTTTTAATGGAGTGTACTTTCTTTCCACAGCTGAATGTTGTAATTCTAATTATTTTCAAGAGGTGACTCGAGCTATAATATACATAGTTGTTTAATACGCTTGTATGTGTACGCGGTTTTTCTATAAATTCGACTCACACCAAAAAAGAATGGATCTCTCTTTGAAATGTTTACTTCCATACTATTTGTGTCTGTCCAGAAGTGAAATTTGTCTTAAGTCACGCTGCAAAATATATTGCTCCTCCGTTGATATTATAACCCAGTAAATTATTCAGTTATCAGCAAACAGTCGTACATTTGAAGCTAATAATATTTGAAGATTCGAAATTTTGTCTCGGCTTTGATTTCGTCAAACACCAGCAATTGTTTTCATCTAATGTCCCTCTAACAGCAGTTTCTCAAGTTTAGTAATTTGCTATATAGTAAATTCATGAACATCGTGCCTAAAGCCATCAGCAATAATAAAATTTTTCTGAAATTGCATTCATTGCGTGCATTTTATTTAAGTGGTAATTAACATAGATTTTTAATTTTGTTTCAAAATATCAGGCTTCCGTTTCTATAGAAAAAGCAGAGACTTCGGGGAGGTGAAGTTTTAAAGTGAGCGTGTTTCCCTGCGCATTATATGCTATTTGCATTGCATTCCTGTAATTCGACATAAGACAAATATTGCGAAGCGAAAATCGAAACTCCCGCTATAGTTTTATCATCATGATATTTACGATTTTTCGGGAAAATGAAATTACTGAAATAAAGAATTACGCGGTATTAATTATTTTTAATTAAGTAAAAATTAGTTCTATAATTGAAATTACACGATTTCTTCAAGTTTGTCTTGCAATATTGAGAGCCTTCACATAAGTTGTTAGCGTGTACCACAGGTATGTGCGAGGTATGCAACCAGTAATACTTTCAAGCTTTGCGGGACTGTGGTGACGGTATTTATAACAAGATAATTGTTAAAGAAAATCTGAAAATATACTTTGAGAAACATGAATTTCCAGTAGAAATATTTGAATTTGCTTAGATTTTATGTAAATAAAGTTGAAATTGATTGAATTTGTTGTAGTAACATTCTAATTGGAGTTCTAAATGAACTTTACATTTTCAATTTTAAAATTGTCATTTTGTAATTGTATACTATAAATATCATTGTAGTTCCATAAAATCATACAAATGATAGATTTTGTATTTTGATATATTTTTAATTACTTTTTATTTAGTGGTTGCTTTAGTACTTTTTAGAAAGTATAAAAAATACTTAAAACTGTGATAATGCAATTGGTGTTCTCGAATTTGATCTTTCAAAGATTAATATTTAATATTTATGTAGAAAAACTTCCATTTCACATTTGTAACATAAATTTGTGATTTCTGAGACCATTTTTCTTTCTTGCAGCAGTATCTAGTATATTTCAGTCATGAAGTATCGAAAACATGAAATTTGATAATGCGATTGTATTCTTCCCTAAATTGGAAACGTTACTGATAGCTCGATGTACCTTACGTAATCGTAAAAGAAGGATATTTTAGCATATTTGTATATTTTCTATTGATTCGTTGAATTCTATTCTTTATAGACAGTTTTCTAAATGCAACGTTGGTAGAACTCTATCATTGTAACTCGACACGGTTACAGATGCTGTATTTACATATTGTGAACTCTTTGAATCAAACATTTCTTAACCTTGGAAGCTCAGTACTACGAATCAGATAAATCACAATGCAGTAAAATAAACCTGTTTTAAAGTCTTTAACACTGAAAACGTTGAATTTTATAACTTGTGAAGTGGGGAAAGGAATTAAAAAGAAGAAAGTGATTGTAAACGAAGATTATACAACAGTGTCTTCACTTTCTGCATTTTAAAAATATGATGAACGAATTTGATAGTGCTAATTTTTTTCTAATATTATATTTTTTATAACTATAAATGTGATAAGTTGACTGATGAAATAATTCGGGAGATACGTTGAGATATAGAGGTTCACCTGTAGATAAAATAATTTAATTATATCTGCACTGGTGAAATGAAAATTATTTTATCTAAACAATTTGTATTGTGTTTCTGAACTGTAGATAGTTTCTTGAAGATAATCGGTCAATAACAAGGCGACGATTACAAACATGAATACCGAACTGACAGAATGAAAATATATCTGAAACTTTTACTAGCCCTTTCAGCAAATTCAAATCCAATTACCAAGATACTCAGGATTACAACTTCCTCTAGTTTCCACAGATTTCAAAGGCACCTCAAGCTTAACCTCGTGTCATTGTACATTTTACAACATTAAAATAAGACACTGAAATCCGCATTTTGTTAATTATTGGAATAAAAATTATGCAAGACTAGAAGTACAAAGCAAAAAGTAATTGAAAGGTGCATGAGGAAAATAAGAGAAAAAAATTGAGTGTCGAAGAGAACAGGTAGAAAACTCTCCAAGTGTGCCATAGACTCTACAAAGGAAGGAGGATGTATTCATTAGTTCTCGTTCAAGTTGAGTTGAGATGAGCTTCTAAGCGCTTCATTCCCCACTATAACAAGCTCTTCAAGATTCTTTGCCTATCCATAGTGTTTATTCCATCATGTAGTTAAGCGCTTTAGAATGGAGTGCTCTCCGTTGATTCTCGTCAACATGTCCATATCTACATAAATCGCGGGGTAATTAGTGAGGAAAGTGCATGAATGCAGTCGGTTCATGATACGTCGAGCGCACAATCAACATTCACTGATGCTTAAGACGTCCGACTATAATGTGAGTAAATTAATTAAATAAAACGTATTTTAACCATGATATATGTGCATGACTATCAAATGAGGAAAAGTACTGGTTTTAGAAGAAAAATAAGGGTGCATCTTCAATTATGAGAGAAAATATGGGTTATAATGTTATAAAGTGTCATGCAATATAATCTGTAATGAGAGGTATACTTAATTCGATTGATACTTAATTGTGTACACTTAATGAATTGTGGATACTTCATGTGTGAAACTTAAGTGTGATACTTAATACATTGATGTATACTTAATTGTGGTCGCTAATGACCTTCGTTGATAAAAAGCGACTTTAAATAAACAAACAAAAAAGGGCGAATCTTATTATTACAGGAGAGAAAAATGTATTTCATTAAACATTTCATTTATTTATTATGTATAAATATATATCATTGAATTAAAATTAAAAGTAAACTATTAATTTAATGATTTAAGTCAAGTGTGATCTGAAATGCATGTAAATTTGTCAGATTCATAAGTAAAGAAAGAATAACATTTTAAATGATCAAATTCAGCATAAAAGTACTTGAATGTAGAAGAGCAAATTTCATTACGAAATAACGTAGCGAATGTCCTGATCTTTAGGGAACATCGTGCATTACTGAAACACAATTTACCTCGCCGAATAACTTCATATGAACGCAGAAAGAACATTGCAGTATTAATACAAAACCAACTAATTTTACAAAGTATCGCATTTATATCCACAGTGCCTGTTATTATCCCTTTTCCAGTTTTATTGTTTGTTATTTCGAGAATAGAAGTGAAAAAAGATTCTCCGACTCACTTTTTGTAAAACTGTAGCAAACATTTGTGCTTTCTTTATTTCTAGATTTATTCTATTGGAATAAAATTTCACTTTCAAATTATTGTTTACATTTGCCATATTTGTCTATTAATACTTTGAATTATATAAATAATAAATATATTAACTCAAATTGTTCTCTATTGACGCTTGTGGTTTATATATTTGTTTTTTAGCTAGTTAGATTATTACGTCATACATGGCAGATGTTCCTCTATAGTCTCAGCTGTGTTCATTTGAAGATTTTGACGAGATGCCCTTCCAATTGGCAAGTGCGAATCCCAACGGGTCTAAAATTCTCATTCATAATTCATTGGTCTTTAGACGTTGTTTTACGTTTTCCCTTTTCTTCCGCGCTGCAATTTGTTCCCTGAAACAAAGATCTCTTCCGACGATCTAACAAAGCCTGTGTTGTTTATTCAGAACTTCTTCGTTTCCTCTTTGATTTTGCGCGAACTACAAGAAAGACCCGGCAGCGTCCGTGTTTCCCTAGCAGCGCCCTCTGTGCAACGTCTAAGAGGCACCGGCGCCATCGCGAGGAGCTCTGTTGATTTCTCTGCGATGGAGGGATCGCATTTCGTGCCTCAGCCCTCCCCCCTCATGCACTCTCACTTCCCTTCAGCCCCCTCACTCGCCTCTTTCGCTGTTTTTTTAAGAATATGGTTTCCAATAATTTTCGTCATTGAATTTCCATAGTTAATAGAATTTTAATAATTAAATTTGTTCATTGAATGGTCGCCCCAACCGGGATTCGAACCCATTGCTCCTGGCTGCTCTGACCACTAAGCTACCGAGACAACGAATTCTTTGAACAGTTTTCATGAGCTCGCCTCATATGTATTTGTGTTTCACGTTTTCCGTCACCTTGTTGACCAAGGTGGGCGGGAGCAAAGGATTGGTTGTCTCGGTAGATTAGTAGTCAGAGCAACTGGGTGTAAACCAGAAGACCCGGATTCGAATACCGGTCTGGGTGACCAATTATTTGAACAAATTTAATTATTAAAATACATTCTTACTCAGTAACACGGTCACAGTTTGGATTTCTTTGCGACTGCGGAACATACCGAGCGTAATCGCGTCCAACAAAGTGACAATTGTAATAGCATTTTGTTTTGCGACATAAGTATTGCAAAACATATTATTCTAGTGAGAGTTTGGAGAATGATCAAACGAGGTCGTTAGGTCGAGTTTGGTAACCAATTGAGTGTTATAATAACATGTTCAGATACAATTTACTATGAGCAATAAGTTAACTGTAAATTTGACGATTCGTCCTGCGAAAGGTTAAATACTGATGTTGACAGTATCTAATAGCAGACCAAGGTTTAGTAGGATGATTGTTGAACGCCGAGGATTATTACAACACTTGTATCGTAATAACTTTTATCACGACCCTGATATCAATTTCGTAAAGTCTTTTTTAAGTTAGAGTGGAAATATATTAATATTATCCTTTGTCTGTAAGAGAAATCTTACAGAAAAAGACTTAGAACCCCTTAGTGTCCCGGCTGGGGCGGTGCCTCGCTGGTGGGAGACACCTGGTTGGGGAAAATCCCGCTAGTCGACTCTCAATCAATCTGAGCACAGAGCGTTGCCTCCTTGTTGAACTCACTGTGCAACCCACGCCCCTGACGACTACTCTCCGATGGCCATCCGCGCGGGCGAGTTCTGAAAGTTGATGACGGGGTGACCGAGAATCGATTTCAGACTTGACGCGAGCAGTGTGCTTCTTCACAAGAAAATTGGATTAGAAGGATCCAAGAATAGGTGCAAAGAAGTTTGTTCTTTGGTTCCGTGCTAACTTACGTTTCAGTTTTCGGATGTGTATGGTCAAATGTACTAACATCATTATTTTCTCATGTACGTATTCCGAATAGTAATGCCATAATCTATATATTTTGTCAGAAAAATTCGTTTTGTGAATTCTTGATGCCGAAAAGAGGATTTGTTTGCTCTTGCAGTAAAATATTACCTTCGCCTACACGTCGTACAATCCAAATCCACGTTTTGTGAGTTCTTGAAACCTAAAGTGCTATTTCTTTAAGAAGCGTCGGTCTGCCTGTATGTGTGGCGAAGCATCTTGATTTGATATTCTTAGCGTTCGAATGCACATTTGATCCCGTATTAATATTTTTATTTCTTAAGACTTTTCACAAGAATAGATCACAATTTACTTTTAAGCTTTTAATACAAAATATTAATATATTTTTAACTTCGTTTGGTTTAGAATTTTCGTGTGAGACTGAAGTATTTGTAGGATGGACGCTGCAATATTATATTATGCAACCGTTAACAATAATACGAGAAAACACTTCAATTTTATAATTCTAGGTTAGCTCTATGAAACTTCGAGGGCCTATGTAACTTTCACAGTAATTTATGATTTTGTGTTATTTGGTTGAAGATAAAATATGTTTGGTTAAAATAGAAATAACGAAAAACGAAAATTTTGGAATTTGTGGATGTCGGGTACTAGTAACAATATACATAATATATCGGTATCATTTGCCTACAGAACAATGTTAAGTGGTACTTCTCTAGTATACGGATTTTCATGCACCTTTGCATATGCCTAACTGTTCGTCGGTCTGTAACTCTCCCATATAGTGTGCAATACATTTTCAAAGTAGATATTCTACGACGTTCTGTCTCCATATGAGATTCTTTGGATGTAGAAGAAAAGTAAATTGCAAATTACATATCATACCTCAACCCAATTAAACGTCGAAAAATTTTAAAAATACTTTTATTTGAAACACATTATCTCTCTTATGATGTATAATCTTCAGACACTTTGTAACCTTCATCCATTTAGAGGAATGATAAATTCGACAAGGGGAGTTTGTGGGCTCAAGCTAGTGAGTTTTTTTGTGATGGTTTTGAAAGTTTAACGTGGAAATCTAAAACTATTAGGCAAACAGTTAACTGTATATTAGCCAACTGAGTTGAGCAAATTTAGTTTCTTTTAGAAATACTATTTCGAAGATCTATTTTATTGTGAATTACATATTCATTATGTCAGAATAAACCCTTTTCCCTGCTTTTTATATTAAATTAGTTCGTGATTTATTTCTATTCTTGATTTTATTCTCGTCATTCCCAGCGAGTAGATGCAATAAATACCATTTTATATATAATTTAAACGCCACTGTAATAAATCGATATTTTTAAAGGAACGAATAAATTTCTTGTTCATAAAACAATTTATTTGTTGGCGGAATACAAATCACGTTTTGGGATTGTCATTGAAAAAAGGGTGGCATGAAAATGAAACGAGTATTCAAACGATTCTAAAATGTTTTCCATTCGCTACCAACCTTGACTCCAGATATAATTTAAAGAGTCCTTATTAGCTATGAAAACAATAATTATTGCTGAACTATGATTTTTCACCCTTAATATTACTATCGGTTACTAAATATTATTTTATTTTTCAACATTCGGGTGTAAAGAGTTGTTATACTAACAAATTGTTAATTAAAAATGTTGAATACAAGGGGAGTTTGTAGTTTAACGCTAGTGAGTTTTCTCGTGAAGTTCCGTAAAAGTGAAAGAGAATGCTTGATTTAGGATTCCATGAATGTACTACTATCCTAAATAAGAATGAAATTAATAATCCGCGTAATCGGTGGTATTCTGTTAATTCTTTTGTTTCTGAACGTAATTGAGGTGTTTATTTGGCTCCGTACCCTGTGCTCTCCGTTGACGAATTGTGTTCATTGTATTCCGTGCATATAATAACATCAATATTCATGGAATCAGGTCCACCATATTCAGAGTCACGTTATGCGTGGAATGCATACTTTGAAATTTGATTGAAATACTCTTCTAGAGCAGTGAATTAATTGCATTTTTTCCATTTTAATATATCGAATGTTGCACATCAACAAAAGAATAAACGGAGTGGGTTTTGTACATTTATTCACATTCCCCAAAAAGGGAAATTGAACAGTGCACTCAGCGTCATCAGGTAGCGTTGCTAGTGGCCGATGACTCTACGGCTGGCGTGATACGAAGAGGGAAGGTATGCTTTCGATTCGCTGGGTTTCCTACGACTATTCAGAATGCAGGGGGAGAAGCTGGATTCTCAACCTGTCTTTTAGTAACGATTTATACTAAATTCGATTCCGCGGTTTGGCTAGCAGTTGCTGTCTCCATTTTCTCACGACCGGTGTCTAGGCAATGAAAAACCAGGCGTGGTGGCTCATTAAAATGGGTATTCTTCTTTTTATGGAACATTATATTATATTTTATGAATGTTAATTATTTAAATTAAGTTTTACTATTTAATATGGTTAAAGTATAATACGTTTCGGAAAATTATTATGTATTGTAAAATAATTATATTTTAATTAGTTATAACAATATCGTAAACATTGATTGTAATTTATAATAATAATAATAATAATAATAATAATTATAATAATAATAATATTTCAATAGTAAAACAAGACAATCAGTTTAGAGATTATTTCATTTTACTACCATGAAAAATACTCGTACTAAATTAACAACATCAGCAGCGACTCATCAATTTACATGTCACCGATTCAATTACAAACTGAGTCACTTCGGGGAAAAACAAATTGTTTCTCATATTATTATCAATGAGTAATTTCTTAATAATTTTGTTGTGAAATGATAGATTCGAGCAGAAAGTGTTTCTGTGTAATTTGTCAATTTCGTCCCATGTATGTCGTTCCTGTATGTCACAGGAACTTTATACGCGTTTCCAATGCTCGAAGCATTTTCTTGGAATCTGGAGGCCATTAGCGACATTGCGAAAAGCGAGTGCACTGCAATTCTCACAGCTTTCCGAGGTCAGGCGCGATCATAGGACCACGAGCAATTTTCGCCTGCCGTAATTTGCACCCCAATTCTGTCAATGCACAAATTGACGTTTTCGTCGTTTGTAACCAAAAAGTTATTTTTTGTTTTCAGTAACATTAGAAATATCTCTAGCGCTTTGATTCATGTTATACAGAATCTTCTGGACATTATAGAAGAAGAGCAATCAGGAAATTACAGTGCGCATATGAAGCGTATCTAATCAGAATTACAAAAGAAGTATTTGTTCATCTAAATGAGAAGTCAGTTCTTTTACCTGAAATGACTTCTGTATGTCAGAACAATAAATCATAGGAATCGACTTCATGTTAGTTGGATCAAAATGTTTTTTGGGAATCATGAGGAGGTTTAATAAAGCAGAAGGACGTTAGCTTGACAATTTTGTCGAGCTTTCTGTTTCTGTGTACATTTTCTAAACTGACAATGCTTGTTTGATAATTAACCCTGAACGAAATTTGAACTAAACGTATACTTTCCTAGTAATATTTCGCATTCATGAAATGAACCGAAGGAAAATTATAAAGTTGTTATCATTTTGATATTTGAAATTGCTCTATACGTGTATACAATTTTTCGAACTTCATTAAAATGAAAAAGAATATGGTTGTTCATATGTGGGTTTTTTTGGACTCCCTTCGTTATTATCTGATAAACCAATAGCATCTATTTCGATTTGTGAATTTATGAAATTTGTTTCGTGTACACGAATATCTCTTAACGTTTTTACGTTGCTTTTTTGATTAAATGAGAGCTTTTTAGTTTGTGGTGAAAGGAGAGTTTTGACAACACATAAATCAGAGCATTGATACTACACCTTGGGGGAAAATAGGCACTCTTGAACATGCATTAGTGTCACCTTTAAAAAAGACGTAAAAAAGCTTTCACGAAGAATGGAATATAAGGGAAATATAAAGGTTAGTGTTATGAGATATCGCGGAACAAAATGTTATACAAAAGAGTCAATTTCGTTGTAAATTATTCTGAATTGGTTTGAAATAAACACTAATAGATATAAAAATGATAAAAGTGCAATCGGAAAACAAGAAAGAGCCTGAATATGTGTGTTTCACTGATATTTAACATACCCTTTATTATTAACTTGTCCATTAATAAAAGTAAATTGGGTTAAAAATTTGATTGAAACATTTACTTACGCACTCTTTTATTAGACATTTAAGAATTTCATATTTCGCACGACACCTCACAATTTTCAGGTTATTGACATTGTAGTTTTAGATGATGTTGATTCTCAGATGAAATTACACTCTGATAATATAGGTTAATATTTTGCTCTACAATGCCACTCAAACGTTATTTGAGTAACTTTCAAAGGGAGTACAGTGAGAGTAACTTACAGAGGAGATGAAGCAATGTTTTGAATAAGCTATTGATAATCATTACACCGATTTTAATGGTTATAACTAATTAAAGAAATTTTTCATGCTAGTTCTTAGCCCGTTATTAATATCATTTCTTTATTATATCATAAAATATGTTTAAGAATTTTATATTCTGTATTTACATGTATGTTTCCATTATGATCCTGTATATGATTTGCTGGTAGTTATATTGACCAAGCAGTTTTATGTGTCTCACGATTTTATTCATGTTCTAGTTTTCAAATTGTAAACTTTCTTCTTGATACTCTGTAAATAATTATTGTGTTTTTATGTTCTATTTTTAATGTAGTTCGATGATTTTACTTTATGTTCAGTTTTTTAAAATTGTAAACCTTTTGTCAATACTTTGTGAATTATTGTTGTGTTGTGTAGTCATCAGCTTTAAGTTCTGCCCATTTATGTATTATTTAGTTGAAGGTGTGTTACATTTAAAACTTTCTGTTCCACTTGTTGCAAGATTTTTTACAGGTTCGCACACATGCTATGCCTTTATGAAAATAACTTGGGAGTAGTAATGTATCCGCGGTATCGTATACCCTCTCATTTATTTTGTGAAATTAAAAAATGTATAAACAAATACAAATATATATTGTTTATTTAAAAAAAACTTGTAGAAGTGAGTTATATCCATGTTTGCATTCTCTTTGAGATCGCACTGAAAACGAGGCGAGGGGACAGAAGGAATATTAGGACTCATAGGAAAAATGTGTGCCGAAACAGAAAAAAACTTTCAAAAGTAATAAAGAAAGAATAAAATAAGTTTTTATATATACACGAAAGGGGACACTTCGAATACAAATTTATGAAAAAATAAATTTCAGGTAAAATTACAGACAAAGTAAATAACCATGTTTTAGGCCCTTAAATAACAATCACTAGTGAGAGATAGCATTTTAAAATTAATTTTGATGGTATTAAAACTTACATGTAGTTGGTGTATAGATGTTGGTGTGTTTTTTGTATCAAACTTTAAACTTTAAGAACATTTTATGTCATTTTTTACCCAATTTTTTCGACCAGTGTGCATTTTTTTTAGCGTATAATCGAGTATGTTCTGGACTGCCATTCAAATACTATATATACTAGTACTTAAATAATAGTAATAATAATAATAATAATAATAATAATAATAATAATAATAATAATAATTATAATATCTTTAAAATGTAAAAGTAGTCGTGCTCCGTACATTTTACTCTCATCTTCCATTCTTAGAATGTTCTATCTTTGATCATGTCCTGAGATTTTAAAATCTCCCGTCGTCCGTCAGCCGGCAAGATGTCCTGCAAAGTTCGGCGACGGCCTGCGCCGGGGACGCTGCGTTCGTTCTGCTGCCGAGCAGCGGCGTAATGAAAGTAAATATCTCACATTCCGGTTAGTAATCAACTGTGCGTTCCTCATTGATTGCAATATAAACACCCTGTGGCCAGAGATACGACGCGTCGCACGGAAAATGTTTTTGACAGCGGATGTGCAATTGGAACCAACTGAGCGACGCATTTTTTGTTCTACATATTTTGTTGGTGACTTCGGTTGCCGAAAATACGCGATCCAATAAAAAACGTCAACGCCATTTTATTTCGATGCGTTTTGGAGAACTGACATTGTTTCATTCCTTTCATTCCTGTTTTGTGTTTTGTTTATTGTCAAACTACGTGACTGCCAACTCTTAAACCATCGTTGTGTGAAAATATCCTCATTCCACTTACCACGCATACGACGTAAACGTGTGATTGTCTTGCGTTTAGTCATATTTTGTTAGTAGTTCCCTAATCACGTAACTTCTCCATATATCTCTTAAATGCTTTCTTAATATTTTGTATCGGTGTTGAGAAATTCACGTCGTACGAACTTCTCAGCTATTGACTTAAAAGTTAGTTATGAAGTTAAGCAATATTTTGAAAATTGCGAGTTATTTTTACGTTCTTGCTAAGCTATTCTTGATATTCTTTTAATTTAATCTTTTGATGAAACACAACAGTTCTCCATTGCACAGGTTGTCAAAAAATTGGGAAGTTGGATGTAGGTGTGTCACCTTTCATTCTTTTTATAAAATGAGCGCAGTGTTCAATTAGTTTTTATAAATCTAGTCTTCAATATTACATTTCTGATCATCCTATTTGCGTCATGATTCGTTTAGTTTATCGCCCAAAATTAATGTGTTTTCTGAAACATCTTACAGTTTAAATTTCAGTTTATAGTTGTGCAGAAATGTGTTAATTTGTCCTGAACATAGGCCTTTACATAAGTATATCTTTCTGGAGTCGTACGATTGATAATTTTCGGTTCAACCAAGTTATGCCTAAAAAAATGTTCTTCAGAATTAGCGTATCATTAACTATTGTCTAATTCAAAATTGCTTACATGAAACAAATTCTTGCAGAACCAATGCTCAATAGGAGCAATATGCTTATTGGCTGGAAGGTGACAGGAAAATTAAAATATGTGATTGCGGTTCTTTGACATTCGCATTTCAGTTTCATGAAAATTAAATTAGGTATGCTGCAATTGGAAAATCGGTGACTAAAATGTTTTCAAGTACACATCTATTTTGTTCATTAAAAATTTACGAAATATTGATATCAATTGTCCTTTAGTAGAGCAATCGGCAAAAAAAAGGAACACAACTTAATAACCTAGATTTAAAAATTATATTTTTAGTGAGGTAAATACTAATGATATTTTATATGAAACAATAAAGTTGTTTTCGCAGCAATTATGACCTTAAATTACTATCATTTCAATAGGTAGGTTAAATGCTGTAAATGATAGCTTCAGTTCCTGGAAAACCAACAATGCGCCAATGTTTTCATCACACAACATATATCATATTTCATGAAAAACTGTTTAGGTTACGGGGATGAGGAAGATGATATAGTATTCTTTTGTTTCCTAATATTTTTGTAGAAGACTATTTCGATTCATCCCGACCAACATTTTTTATGGATCATATTCCAAATTATTTAGCTGTTTTTCAAAATTATTCGTAAACGAATGAGAAACTTGAATGCACATACTCAATTGGTTTTGTACCACTTATTCCGTACATTTGAAAGGAAGGCAGTTCATTTTAAACGTAGATTTAAATCGCAGAAAAACAATTGTAAGACAAAAGTGAAATTTAAAATTCAATAATTCAAGGAAAATTCGAAATGTGTGGCCGGTTATCAGTGCGCGCAATGAAAAAAGTGAACGGCAGAATCCCTGACACTTTCTTGACAGGATGAATCCCACATTCTCAGAAGCTCTTAGTCTTCTGCCCATTTAAACATGCTACATTGAGACATTTAAGACTGTCGCAATATTGATTTATTTATGACATCTTCGTGATACTGTTTCATCTCCTTTTCAAGCTGACGTGTGCAATTAGTGATCCCACATTTTACATGGAAATACTAGTAAATATTTTGAAAATTTGAAGCGTATTTTTTAAAAGATTTTGTTTAGTATAATAAACAATTCTTGAGTTGGCGCGACAACTGCCATTAATCCCATGTGTTATCTCCCAGGATGTGACGGTGTTCCTTCTCCACTGGAAATGAAGAATCCGGACTTAGACTTTGCTTGTCGATATTTCCCCCATTAGGTATCTCCGCCATTGTGACACCATCCTAGCAGGGACAACTTTTTAGTTGGTTAGTTAGTGATTCCGGGCGCGTCAACAGCTTAGGTCATTAGTCCCGTAAGTGTAGTGTATGCTTTTCCTCGTGAGATGGCGGTGATCTTCCCCCCTCCTGGATGGCGAATCCGGCGCCGGCCTTCCGTCGGCTAGCGGCGTTTTCCCCCAACCACGACTCTCCCACCAGCGGGGCACCGCCCCAGCCGGGACAAGCTCTAAGCTCCCGACCGGCCTCCCGGAATATGTGGTAGTGAACTGCATGTTAGTGTGTGTGTGTGTGTGTGTGTGTGTGTGTGTGTAAGGGGAGAAGATAGGTTAAGGAAGAGGAAGGAATGATCGCGCGCGGTCCGTGGCCCGTTTGTTACGGTACTGCTCAGGCATTCACCTGGTGTTGATCGGAGAAACCTCAGAAAACTACAGATAAGAGCAGCCGGCCGCTAGAATTTTCCTCCAGACAGCGACTGAATTCGTCCTAGCTGAAAAGCAAGTGTCGAAAATTCTGCCGGTGTCAGGACTCGAACCCAGGACCTCCCGGTCAGAGACGCAGTAGTGACATCAGTTGATGAACTTTTTAGTTCCTAACTGTTCTACCGATATGTGTATTAGTAGTGTGGTTTACGTAAATATGTGTGTGTGTGTAACGAGCGAGGATGGGACAAGGGTGAATGAGGAAAATCGCGCTCGGTCCGTGACCCGTATGTTAAAGTACTGCTCCGGCATTCGCTTGGAATTAATAGAAACTATCAAAAAGTATCGATCAGAACGAAAAACTATCAATCGAACTAGAACTAGGTATCTAACTGTCGAGACTCGGACCCTAGGACTTCCCGGTCAGACACTGCAGTTGCAAAACTTGTGGTTCTCTCAGTCGGTGTGTGGAGTGGTGTGTGTTATTTTCCTATCCTGTTAATATAGTGACAAGATAACCATGAATTTGTCGGGAGATTAAATTATTCGAGACACCCTGTGTTATTGAAGTGAAGCCATCGATCAGAATCCTCTCCACCCCAAGTTCGTTTATTTACCCGCATTATTTGTAGCAACGCCCCCGCTTTGAGATGCGGTGGACGGGGTGGGTCGGGGTGCAGTGATTTGGCGTGGCGTTTCGCGCTTTAAAATTGATGATTCGCCGCCTCATTCGTTTGGACTTTTCGGTTCCCGCGGCGGCGCCTCTTCGCCCGCGTTGAATCTTTCATGCGGCTCCTCTCCCCTCCCCCCCATTGCGCGGCCACCGCGTGCCCTCTGGTGCCTTGTCCCCACCTGGCGATGGCCTCCCTCCCCCTCCACCCTCCGCCTCCCTCGACAGCCGCGACTTCCTTCACCTTCTATTCCTACTCCTCATTTTCTCCTTTCTTCCTCCTTTGTCTCCATTTCCCGCCTTTTCTTTATCCTCTTCTCTCCTGTTTTAGCCTCCTCTCTGTTTTAGCCTCCTCTCTGTTTTACCCTCCCCTCTGTTTTCCCTCCTTTCTGTTTTACCCTACTCTCTGTTTTACCCTCCTCTCTGTTTTACTCTCTTCTCTGTTTTACCCTCCTCTCTGTTTTACCCTCGTTTCTGTTTTATCCTCCTCTCTGTTTTATTCTCTTCTCTATTTTATCCTCCTTTCTGTTTCATCCTCCTGTCTATTTTATTCTCCTCTCTGTTTATCTTCCTTTCTGTTTTATCCTCCTCTCTACTTTATTCTCCTCTCTGTTTTATCCTTTGTTCTCTTCTTCCTTCCCTCCTCTTCTTCCTCCTCTCCGTCCTCTTCTCCTTCTCACTCCTATCTCTTTTCCCTCCTCCTTCATTTCCTCCTTTTACTCTTTGTTCTCCTCTTTATCATCTTCCTTCTCTCGTCCTCTTCCTCCTTCTCCTATCTCTTGTTACCTTCTTTGTTTCCCTCTTTTCCCTCCTCCTCTTTCCTTCTTTTCTTTGTCCCTTCCCTTCTATTTTTCTGCTCTTCATCTTCTTCCTCCTATACCGTTTTCACTCCTCCCTTTCATCCTTTTTGCCCTCCTCCTTCTCCTTTCCACCTTCTTCTTTCTCTCCTCCTACCCCTCCACACACTTCCTTCTCTCATCTCCCTCTTTCTCCTAAAGCTTTCTCTCCTCCCTTTCCTCCTTTTTCCTCTTCCCCCTTTCCTTCTTTTCTTCCTCCGTCCGCCTCCTCTCACTCCTCGTTTTCCCTGCTCCTCTGATGCGTCTGTTACCTCCTCCGCCTGCCTGGGCCTCGCCGCTCGCGATTGGCTATCGACAAGAGGATTTGGCCCTTTCAGAGGCGATCGCTTGTGCTTCTTGTTTTCTTCAGAAAATGTCACTGCCCCTAGCGCTCCCGGTGGCAGGCGCATGAAACAGGGCTTGTTGAAGTGAAGCTGCTTTCCTCAATGGAGTCTAAGAAGGTCTGCACGCGGTTCACACTCTCATGGTATCAATAAATAGAAATGGGTCGGCAAATACAAGTCATATTTGGCAGAGCAATTACAAAGCACTTATGACATCAGATTCTATTTTTGCCTTAAGTTTTTGAAGCTGTAAGCATTACAGCACAAGACGTTATAGCACAAGTCCTCTGTTGTGCTATTTTTGTGTTTAGTAGACAAATAATGCATCCGTAGAGCATCTAGTCTAGAATGCTGGAGGGTTCCGTTTGACCTTCTGATTTTTCAAAAACGATTGTCTTAATAACAAAGAATGAGTATTAACACACACATTTAAAAGCAATCATTTGTACTAGCACTCTAACTCAAAAACCAATTTGTGATATTTGTTTGTGTAATTTTATATTTGTTTTTCTTCAGATAATTCATCACTGCTGCAAGCGTCTTAACATT
Source organism: Teleogryllus occipitalis (assembly GCA_011170035.1). NCBI lineage: Eukaryota > Metazoa > Arthropoda > Insecta > Orthoptera > Gryllidae > Teleogryllus > Teleogryllus occipitalis. The sequence goes on from BLKR01000703.1 coordinate 72,510, forward strand.
TTTTAGTAATAATATCACTAAAAATAAATGTTTTTAGGTTATGAACGCTTCAACTATTCTGTGCTTATATGAGTAAGTACGTATAGTGAAGTGCAGTTCTTTTTATATCTCTTTGATTGTTATTTTTACAGAAAAAAATTAATATTGAAAATAGGAAAACTCGTTCAAATTGAAGTGCTTTTGCGAGCCTTGCTGAAGGAAAAGTTTTATTTATTTTCTGCGACAGAACTTTTCGTGTTTGTTTATTTCTGTTATGTTTTTATATTTCCTTTCAAACATATTTTATATTCAGTTCATGCGTTTATTAAATGCAAAATACCTAAATAAATTTCTGGTAAGGTCATTTAAGGCAATTGAATATGTAAGATTTCTTTTCCTTGAATTTTTGTATTACGTTAAAAGGAATGACTTCCTTTTACAAATATCCGGGAAAATTACGTTTAGTTAATTAAAAACAATTCCAAAAAAGTCATTATACTTTTCATATAATACCATATCATATCATATAATACTTTTTAATGAAAAAGCTTTCTCTTTAAGTGTGCAGTGATAGAAGGAGAAAAGGGAGTCAATATTTATTGAAGCTTTAATTCGTCCTCAGTACAACTAAATATTAATTAACCAATGAGTAATTAAAAGAAACGAAAAATTAAAAGTTCATGTGTCATAAACATCATGGGTCATTTTATGACTTCACATTTAAGATTTTTTAAATGGTATCTTCAGTTTTGCATTTTATTATGTTTTTCATGATTTTATGGAAAAGACTTTTCAATCTAGGAAATTGGTTTAACTAACCTAATACGAGGAAAGTAATTCTATTTCAATTTGTATTTAAATGCGGTCGTGTTTTAGATTTGCACATACAATTTTTGTATAATTGTTGGATGTTGTCGATTCTTTCGTAATAAATTTAACCGTAATTTATTTAAATTCATCGCATTCAAGTAATGCACTTTCTAATGAAGCACCTAAAAGTATCTACAATAATAATCTACAATAACCTACAATAATCTCTTTACTGGAATGTTTGTAATTTTAAATAGTCCAAGAAATGTAGATATAGTCTAAATGTATACTCTCGTGAATATATACCGATATATATATATATATATATATATATATATATATATATATATATATATATCGGTTTCAGATCATACGATACTGAGAAGTCCTTTGTGATCAGGTGTCTTCTACAATCTTAGATCTTCATCTGTTTTTTATTTTATTGATTTTTGTTGGTAATTTACATAATAGGTTAATAGGTAGCTTCAGATAGTGAAAATTACTTTCATTTCTCACTTAATATATCTTCAATATTTCTTCGATTCGATATTAACAGATATTTTGGAGACAATGTTTTACTTTTATAAATGTCTCCAAGTCTGTAGTGAAATTTCTCACGCAACATTTCTACTTACAGCCTTAAAGTGCCACCCAAACTCTTAACCATCATGTTCACTGTCCCACTTTAAGTGGTGATCATATTCATGGCACGATGTTGTGTTTGTAGAGGGTCTCATTTAGCAGTCAGAGAATCAACAGAGCTTATGAGCCACGACGTATGCCACAGCACTCGCAGGTCTGTCAAATATTTGGGGATCGGTAATTCATGCATCGCGAATTGCGGCAATGCACCTGCCTCATTTGGAGGACTCGCGAACAGAGGAATAGCAGCACGTGGCCCAAGGGTTCCTGTGCAGTGATGCGAGCAGCAGTAAGCTCGGCCTCGTGTAATACTCTCTGAACAAACGGCACACACGATTGTAAATATATAACTAGTGGTGCTACAACAGCACATATTTTCTCGCATTATTTATGAATTTACAATTTTCGAAAATTCAAAGAGTTCAACGAAAATGAGATCCGCGCCATTCTTCTAAGCATCCCTTCTATTCGTGAAAGAAAATACAGAAAAAATTGGATCTGTTTTGAGAAAAAAATGTTAATTTTTTAAAATATTGCCTTATTTAACGCCAAATTACAAGAAAACTACTCTTATTTACGAAAAATTCAACATGAAACTATTCAATTTAGAAAAAGATCTCTACCTTAAATATTTTAGTTGTAGTAAGACGCCCAAAAAAGTGCACTTTTTCAATTTTCAAACAGTCTGGGATTTCAACGTAGTACATGAGACCTGCATTTTTCTCTTAAGCGATGTTTATGCTATCCGTAGACAAAGTTTGATCAATAAATTTGGTGCCATTTTTGAGGAAATTTTGAAATTCTTTTTAAGGCTTCATAGAAAGTACCTTTAAAAAACAAAATATATTTTTGAAACTCTCAATGCCTCGTTTGGGGAATATCAGTTTTCAGGAAAATCAGCTGAACGGTTTAGACACTACCGTTGACATCAGACTGACAGTCAGACAGACGTTTTGCCGTCAAGCAACTTTCCGTTGCCAAGGACAAAACATAGATTCTGACTACTCCACGTATTAGAGGAATTTTTTCTATATTTTGCAACAGGATTTATCCACATTTTTGTTATCAGGGCCCGGCAATAAGAGCTTTTCTGCCGGAAATTCCCATTTTCCGGCACGCGATTACATAATTTTTTTTTCATACGATGTATCTTCGGAAGAGCGAGAAAATAAAATGAAGTTTGAAAGGAGTTAACTTAATTTTTAGTGGTTTTTAAAAAATAAATTTTTAATTAACTTAGTTTTGATGTAGTTTGCCAAGCATTCAAAGATGTCATTTTGATTTTTCAGAGGTTACGATATTCCCCAAATTCTTGCCAATTGGCGAGTACGAAATTCTCTTTTTTCTGATGATTTCCGTCTGGACTTCCGTTTTGTCAAAATGTAAGAGCAAAATGTGAATGTACCAATTCTTTTAATGCAGCATATTTATGTTGAAGATTTTCTCTGGAAACAGGTGACATATTCTATGAAATGTGACTACACAATGTTTCATTTTTACTTTCTCGCTATACTACATGCTTACGTAGTAAAGAGAAAACATTGCAGTTTTGGGGCAAAAAATTGGCAATTTGGCGACGGAAAAACTCGTGTGGTGGGGCCCGATACCTATAGCCCTTCAGATTACATGAAAATAGGTCGTTGAATGTATCAACAATTAAACATCAATTTCCTTGAGTGGTTCTGTAATAATGTGCCGATGACCACGCATAAAACAAATTTTGGAGAAAGTGGATAAATCTTGTTCCAAGAAATAGTAAATTACTTCTTCTTATACGCTAAGTAGTCAAAATCTGTGTTTTGTGTGTCCTTGACTCTGACAAATTGGTTGTCGGCAAAAAATAAGTCTGTTCGTCCGTCTATGGTCTACGCTAGCGCCTAAACCTGTCAGACGATTTTCTTCAAAATCCATATTTCCACATCGATCAGGCTGAGCTCAAGGCTCAGCGAGTTCGAAACGAATATTTTGATTTGGGGTGATACTTTATATAAAACTTCAAAGTTTTCAAAAAATGGCTCGACATTTTCTCCATAAACTTTTTCTTCGAATTGTAAAAGTTATAAATAAAACAAGAAAGTGTTATGCTATTATATCACCAGTAGTTCTAAAATTGATATTGACCTACCTATAATTTTACTTATATCCTTTTCTGTAAATGTAGCTAAAATATATTTAAACATGAATTTATTTATTTAAAAGCAACAACAATTTTTCCACAACCACCTGTGGATACTAGTTTCTTCAGAGTGTCTGATAGGGCAGGAGAAGCTACAGAGTTCCACGGAGATTCTGGCAGCCAGCGGGCAGAATCAGACATTCAACGGGCGTATCTCGGCTAGCGACTGCGGCTACATCGCCTTAAAGCGGAATATCCTCGAGCCCAGCTTCCAGAGGTGGATCAACGGACCGACGGCAAACTTTCCAGATTTATTGCCACTGCCTCGCCCTAATTTCTCGACGCACTGCCTTCCGAATGGATCTACGGAGTTTGAGATTTATCGAACATCTCTGATCGAGGGCGCAATGAATTCACGTACTCTGCGATACGCTGTTCCTTCGTCAGTAAAATGACCGAAAGGCGATGTTACGTGTGACTAGTGTCAACTTCATTCGGTTGTGAGTTTACGTTCTGAAGTTTAACTCTCAGTATGTGGTTTAATCGACTTTTCACGAACATTGTAGTACATGCGATGTACGTAGATTCCCGGAATTTATGGAAAGTACTTACTATCTCTGTTGATTAAGGCGTAGTCCTCTTTTTAAAATGGTCTTGTGGAACTTTTTTGTCTGATTTATTATAGTCGCATCAACCCAAAGTTCTTAGCGAATTTTCAGTATTATACATATTAGATATTTGATTTTACATTTAAATATATATATATATATATATATATATATATATATATATATATATAGTACAATGTTTATAATAAAGAGAAGATTATTATAATAGTACAAAAACTTGACACCCAATCATGGCGGTGTTATAATATGCACAGCAAGTTACTTATGTTTTATTAAATATAATAGTGTTCTGGCAAAATCGTATAATTTCCTGTTGCTAGGTCGTGGAATACATGACTGCTTTGAATTGTTACTCTGGTGATAGGCCTTCTCTTTTTTCCGGGAACTTGGGGCAAACGTCCCCTATATGAAATACCGTTAGTTCAACCTCACGTAGGAAGCCAAAGAGGGGCGCGGGTAGTTTGTGAAACAGGCGTGTGTATGTTATACTAATACGCCGGGGACGAAGTCTGAATAACACTACTTGTTATCACCTAGTTATTTCTTGATCTACGTACACTGAGAAGAAATTTGATGGCGTTTTATGGTGGTGGCTGGCTTTGTATTTGGTCCATTCTTGATTTCAGTTAGTCACCTTTCTTTTGTGTGGAACTTTATCTTACTTTATTAATCTTACTTACAGTTACACCAGTAAATGCTTTTGACCACTTTTTCGCATAATCTCTTCTGATAACTAATTGTGTTTCATACCTATCAAATTAAGTAATCATATCACTTCCGAAGGACCGAGAAGGTAACTGGTTTTCCTTTTTAATTAATGTTTGGAGATAATTACACAAAATGAAGGATGCTGGAATTTTTCCTCAAGCATTTTCTCAGGGAAACTCAATATCTAGAAAACCAAAAGATTTTTCTAATGTTCTTAATTTTCTCGGAGGATTTCTGTTTTTTAACTACTACGAACGAATTGAGGAACAGAGGACCTCTATAATTTTTTTTCGTAAGTGTCAAGGGTTGACTTGTAGAAATGAAGTCTTAATATTAACAATTAGCACTCTAGATAAGTTTTGTCAAGGAATAATTGTGGCTCTGAAGTTAGAGCATTTGTAAGATGATCAAATTCTCTAATTTTTATTGCAGAGCATCATTATTCGTATATTTGAGAGATTTGATGATTTTATTAGTAGAATATTAGTTTGATTCGCTTTAATTTTCTGTATTGAAGCAATTTTCATTTTGTTACATGATAAACTCGTGCTCTAATTCTTCTTTGTAGAGGAATATTGGAAAATTGATTTGCTTGTTTACATTTTTCTGAACAAATGTAACATTCATTTTCATCTGAAAATTTCCACATTACGAGAAGTCATGTTCATTATTACATGTTTTAAATGAATATATTTTGTTTTAAAACAGAGGTATTATTTAAATGTATACACGATTCAAAGCATTTTGCTTTCGGAAGACATTTAATGACTCCTCAGGTTTAGTGAAGGTTTGAAAAAATAGAAGAAGCTACTAAAATTTTCTTATGTCATTACATTACCCATTTAAGAATTCGATTGATGATTTGAATACATCATTGACTGGTATAAACTGTTACAATATAAACAATATACTAGCGTACCCGTGCGAGAACTCTCGCATGTTAAACCCCAACCTCTTCCCTATTTTACTATTTCCATATTAAGCCTGTAATATATATATTTCTTCAAGACCGTCTTCTCCTTCGTCACTTGTTCTATATGTCTCCTTGTAATTGAAAACAATACAATTCACCCTTGTCAATACAAACTATTATTATGTAACGTTATTACCGAGCAGAGAGGTACACTCTCAGGTGGGAGAGGATCGAGAAGCGTCGAACAAGCAAAAATGCAATAAAATGTTCAAGAAGGTCTTATCCTGTAGATTACGATGTGAAGAACGTTTCTTTGAGATCTTTGGCCTCAACATTTTAGTTTTGAAAGTCATAAAACGCTTCGTTTAGGAGTTACTTAACGATTTTTTTTAAAAAAATCGAGAGTAATGCGGGTTGCATTTTAACATGAATATTTAGATGCTTTTTTTTTTAAATAATGCCTTGATATTTTTAAAGTCAAAGTGAAATTCGTCAGGTCTCCGTGAAATTCTCTTTCTTTAGATCCTTTACTTTTAAATATTGGTGTGGTATGTATAGTACTGAAATAGTATAGGAGTTGATGTTCTTTCTTTTATTTCCGCTTCAAAACTTTCGTTTCCAATGAAATGAAATATTCGAATGGAACTAATTCATATGCGGTTAACATTTCATTCATTATTTGAACTCCTCATTTAAAACAATGTAAGAAATAAATTTTCGTCGCTGCTATGAGGGGAACAACAACTATTACTCTAATATCCAGTAGATGCAACATCTTTAATGAAATAATGGATTTTACATCATAAATACACAACTTTTCAGATAAACACCTGAACCCGTGTTACTGCATCCGAGGTTTGCTAAGTTACTGCGTGAAAACGCACGTATTGTTTAGGAGCCCGTATTTCGTGAGCCGTGGAGCAGGTAATGAAGCGGAGGTCCCTTTGGTAGTAAAAAGCGCATAAGGACAGCAGTAATTGCGACTGCGAGGGCAAGGAGAGGCCACGAAAAGTGGGTGGGAATAGGAGGTAGTGAGAATCAGGCAGAAGGGAAATTTTAGAAAGTGATTCAGAAAAAAATAATATATACATAACAATCGTGATTTTTGGTGAAAGTTTTGAAACGTTGTTTTCTTTAAATTAGACTTAAACTATTTTTGTAATTAACAACCATTTCCATAAAAATTTCAATAAAATATATTATATTTTACACAATTATATTATATTTTGAGTATACATGCTTCCGAATTTTTGGTGTATTTATTATTCAGAACTTAAGAATGAGGATTCTCTTTTGGTTCATAATATTTTTTTCTAATAAAAAAACCTCATACTTCATATATTATATAAAAAGGGTTCTATATTTTCTTTATTTCTTTATTTCTTCTTTTATTCTAAGTTCAGAGATTGATTAAAATGAAAATATTACTATTAATTGCTTATAAATGAAATGAAGTTGATAACTCAAGGTTATTGAGAAGATATAAAACCCGCAAATATATGGGTACAAAAATATATTATTTATATACCCTAGAAATCAATCATTTAGACTGGCACATGTAGCTCAGGGCATTAACTGATGTTACTGCAATGCTTCTGACCGGGTGGTTCTAGGGTACGATTCCCCCGGTGATGGCAGATTTTTCTGACACTAGCTTGTTAGCTAGAAGTTCAGTCGCTCTCTGCATTAGAATTCTAGCGATCGGCTGCTGTGATCGGTGGGTTTCCGTGGTTTCTCCGATCAACACCAGGCATATGCTGAAGCAGTACCCTAACAAACGGGCCACGGACCGCGCGCGATCTTTCCTTCCTCTTCCTTGTCCTATCCTCTCTCCTTACTTACACACACACTTCCTTGCACTGCACTCTACTACCACAGATCGGGAAACCAGTCAGGAGCTTAAAGCTAGAGCCGGCTGGGACGGTGGCTCGCTGGTTGGGGAAAGTCCCCATAAGCCGCTGTCGACGGTCGACGCCGAATCTCGCCTTCCAGCTGAGGAAGAACACTGCCTTCCTCGACAACAAAGAGCACTACACTTACGGGACTAATGGTCTTAGCTGATGACACATCCGGAATCACTGGTCAATCAATCAATAATTTGAATAGTAAAATTATATCTTTGCTGGGTCTAAATAATAGCTGGTACTATAAAATGATAGAAGGGACAATACGAGTTGTAGGAGACGAAATAAGCCAATAGAGTGGTATTATGTTTCATGGATGGTTTAACTCTTTTCTCCTCTCAGAAATAATGAATCCCTATTAGATGTCAATGTATTTTATTTTTCTTGACCTTCCTCTTGTCTTTTTCTTCTCCCTCCACGTTTGCACAAGAACCATAGTTTTTTTATAAACCATCGAAAATGAAAAAGGAAATTTAAAATGCGTAAGCAAGCATACAGTTATTGAATGCACAGAAGTCATTAAATTGTACTATGGCAGTTACACCATTTTTACATATCAATAATATCTTTGAATAGTGTCATTTATCCGACAAGTACATTACATGTCTAGTGAAAATATTAGTTTTATCTTTTGTTTGATGCTTGAATACTTGAATTTTTCTCTGTAGATGGCATGCATTTCAGAAAATATCTTCTGCAGTTTGATTCCTCTGTTGGTTAACGGCGAAAAAATATTCATCACATCTGTAGATTGATTACACTGACGATTACCTCACGTCGCTTTCCATTAAAAAAAAATTATTTTCTGTCGCATCAACAAGTTAATTAGCTACATATATATAGTTTACATTCTTTGACGATACGAGACAATAATACACAATCCCTTGAAAATAGTGTTTTTTTTCCAAGAACCGACTTTTCAGATTTTATTCCATTATTAAATTCTTGTTTGAATTTGACTTTCCTGTTATTGTCTCTTCTCTGTGTTTGAAATTTCCTTGTGATTTAGTAAAACATTTTAATATGTACGATTTTAATATGTACCATTTAGATGGGCGAAATGTGGGAGAATCAAAGATTAATTACATTTTACATTCTATTTTACAAAATACGAAATTTTCTCTCTTGATGTGAAATAAAGTGGCCAATTTGTGTAGTTGACCGAGATCTTCCGAGAGGCAGTCTTCCACCCCGTGTATCGGTCTTTGCTTTGAAAGCGATAAGCGTGTTCTGCCGTTTGAGTGTCGGCGGAGGGGAAGGAAGGGTTGAAACTGGCGCCCAGGGAAGCAACTGCGTTTGCTCAGCTGGCGACGCCGCCCCCCTGCGAACGCCTTCGCCGGCGACGCCGCCCCCGCCCTATCGAACGCTGCTGTTGTCACCCATTTCGACTAGGGATTTTGAGTTACCATATACTACAAAGAATTTCTGTGGAATTTCGAAAAGAATTAATTGACAATTGTCAGTCAGAGAGCTTTTGTCCATGGAAAAACTACATTTAACATTAGACAATCCAATAGGAACATATTTTAAAAACATTAATGTCACTTGCTTGGTCGGCCCAGTGGCCGAGATCGCTAAGGCAGGAGTGTCGTAGTGATCTCGGACCGGAGGGTCGCGGTTAGAGTCCCGCCTTGGACATGGTTGTATTTGTGTTCGTCCTTCACCCCTTATAATCACCATTTCGTTTCACCTTCATAGTTACCATAACGTTAACTCCAATAGTGGTCGCTAATGACCTAGATGTTAATGCGACTTTAAATAACGAAAATAAAATGTCACTCGCGATAGTTTTTGCATAAATTTGTGTGAAATACTATAAATATTTTTAAATAATTGTTTTCTCAGAAACTTTTCTTTATCACCCATTTCGACTAGAGACCGCGCATGAAACCTCACTCACAACCGCGTTGCATAACCGTAGCCTTAGCTGCGGTGCAATTAGTCTGAGAAGTCCGTTTGTGTCACACTGTCATAATTATGCAACTGACGCAATGATTCTTCGTGTCATGCCTTGAAACCAGCCATCTACCAGGTTTTCGAAGCGAATGCCATGTGTATTTTACAGGATGGATTAGATGAAAGATAAATTGAAGCGAGTGAAAGAAATAAGATCTTTGCCAATTTGGAGATTCCAGCACTTTCTTAAATACGAATGTATTAATGAAGAATTCCTCTTTCTGTTTGTGAAAGTAAATTGGAAACATTTCAGAATACCTTCCTTTTTTGTAGATTGCAAATTGCTTTAAAAATATTATATCCATAATTTTTGCTAAAAATTTGCAAAGAAATATAGATCTTAAACATATTGAAAAAATGACTATATTCGTGAAATATGTATACAAAATATAAGTCCTTTAAAATAAAGGAAGGCTAAGTATATAGCACGGAAACTGAAAATGTAAAAGCGCTGCAGACAAATATTACAAAGCAAGCGGAGCGCCGATGTCTTCTTCCCGCTGCGCCCTCTGGCAGCTGCTCCTCCCAGGCCTCTCTCAGATGCCCCGCCTCACACCCGCCCCCCGGCATCCGCCCCCCCCACCCGCCCCCGCCCCCGGCACCCGCCCCCGGCACCGGCCCCCAGCGCTCGACCCCCGGCACCCGCCCCCCAGCGCCAGTCCCCCGGCATCCGCCCCCCGCCCCCGCTCCCCGGTACCCTCCCCCGGCAGCCGCCCCCGGCACCCACCCCCGGCACCCGCCTCCCAACGCCCGCCTCCCGCAACCGTCTCCCTGCACCCACCCCCGCCCGCCATCCGACGTCTGACCCGCCCCCACTCACCACCCGCCGACAACCCGGTGCCCTCCCGCTGTTCAGATCTTCTGTCCTCCCGCTCTTTCACCCGCCGCCCGCCATGAAGTTCTCACGCCGCCCTCCCACCGCCCTTCGGCCCGCCGCCACCCACCGCCGCCGCCGCCGCCACCACCACCCGGCACCCGCCCCACAGCACCCGCGCCCCGCACCCGCCTCCCTTCGCCTGCCCCTGCCCGCCTTCCGACGTCTGTCCCGCCCCCACCCGCCACCCGCCGATTACCCGTGCCCTCCCACCCTCCCGCTCTTCAGACCTCCTGTCCTCCCGCCCTTTCACCCGCCGCCCGCCATCACGTCTTCACGCCGCCCGCCCGCCCTCCCACCGCCATTCCGCCCGCCCTCCCACCGCCATTCCGCCCGCCACCACCCACCGCTGCCGCCGCCGCCACCCGGGGCCGGGGGTGGTGTCGTGTTTTGATTGCCACTTAATGAGAAAAGTTGCTAGTCGCGCGGCCCCCTCCGTCTGCTCCGACGCGCTTCGCCTCGCCTCGCCTCGCGCTGCGCAAATGTTTGCGCATTGTGGGCATCGCCCACCGACTTCTTCCTCGCCGACGCCGCTTCTTTGCCAGCCCTTTTCCCCACCGCCCACGTCGCCCTCGGCCCTGGCTGAAGGGCCAGCAGCGGAAACACTCCGACACGCGCGGCGATGTTTTGCTCCTCAGAACATCTCACGCAGCCAGAGCTACGCACTTGCGACGAATTACAGGGAGTATCTGGGATTTTTGGCAAATCAGCGCATTTGTGGGAATTGTGATGTGGTGTTGTTGACGTTGTTATATGAAAAAACAAAGGAGGTCATCTCCGTCAACTTAGTATATTTATTGAGATAGCCGGCTTTTGATGGCTTTGCCGTCATCAGTCTACAATGTAAAGAAAGGAAAATATAAATAAAATACCAATAAAATACAAAATAAGGTACCAAATTAAATTACACATTGTGAAATGAAATGGGGATATTAATATACAGACCAGTAGCAAATGACATTCCAAAATACACAATGCAAAGGGGGGGGGGTTAATGTAAATAATAGAAACATTTAAATTCAAATTATTGCAGACAAATAGCAGATAAAATTGGCAAAATTCAAATGCAGCTGGAGGGATTAATATAGATAATATATAGCAATTCAAATTAAAAATTACAAAATCTTCATACACACATCTTCCACATACATCTTCAAAACATCGCAAACAAAACAGTGCAGCTCACATGGCCGGTTCATGGTTCGATGAGAAAGTGTTTGGTTTAAGTAGCGCTTAGTAGTTATTCTCTACCTGGTGGTGCGGTGTTGTTTGCTGCGTCCAATACGGCAGTCGTCCTGAAAAATCTTCTGTCAAATGTTTACGGGATTATGAATAGCTGAATCATCTTTTATTGTTTATTCATCCACATTTGACGTTTCTGCTTGATCTGATGAAACAAAATTCGTGTTGTAGGCGACTACCATCGAACTAGTGGTGCTACAACAGCATTATTGCATTATATATAACTTTTTGAATTTTCAAGAATTCAGAGTTGAACGACAATGAGATCTGTGCCATTTTTAAGCTTGCGAGGAAAAAAGAAAAAAATTGAAGCAGTTTTTGATGAAACAGAATATTTTAAATTGCCTTTAAGCAAACTACTCGAAAATTACTTGCTTTTTCACTAAATTGTTCATGATGTTATTTCCATATCAACTTTTAATAACAGGACCATTAAGGAAAAACTTTCTATCATCAATAATAAACTACTTTTGCAATGTTTTTTAACATTTTTTTGAAAATTCAGAGTTCGCGGAAAATGGGACATGCGCTATTTTCATAAGCGTACTTTCCGTTTCATCCGAGGAAAAAACTTGGAGCTGTTTGTGAGAAAACGATTATTTAAAAATACTTACAGTATTTGACCCAAAGTTATGCAGAAACTACTATCGCAAACGACAATAATGTTTTCAAAATATGCTCATATTGGATTGTGTAATGTTAAATGTAGTTTTTCCGTGGACAAAAACTTTCTTTCTGACAATTGTCAATCAATTCTTTTCCAAATTCCACAAAAATTATTTGTGGTATATGATAACTCAAAATTTTGTAGTTAAAATAAAACATATCAATTATCAGAGAATGCATTTAAATAATAACAATAAAGTATTAATTTTAAAGTATTTTTAAGTCAAAGATTACCCGAGGAGTTCTGAAAAAGGAAGAAGAAAGGAGGACGATGCTCACGACCTCACATGACTCAACTTGCAACATATCTTGTGCCTCAGATCCACTGGGAGTAGTTTGTCCACAATGAAGCCCGAATCGCACCCTCCCCTCATTTCTACACTTTTCTACACGTCAAGAAATTTCTGTCCGGTTAGCATTTCGCATATGACAATGATACAAATTCGCAGGTGGCTGTGAAATACTGGAACCTATCCCAAGCTGTGGACTTCTACGACACAAGGATACAAATGTATATCCCACGGTATGACAAATGCCTCAGTTTTGATGGTGATATTGTGGAAAAGTCATATGATCTATAAACTACAGTAAAATTATTCCATGAATTTTCATGTTTTTTCCTGTGTTTTTCTTCTGTTCCAGATTTATCGAAGCGTACATATTGAATTCGCATCGCATAACAGCACAATTTATAGAAGAACAGATAAAATAAGTTAAGAAGATAGGGGATTACAGATGAAACAAAACATTTTAAAACTGTATCCATAATTTAACCATAAACAAATATGGTGGAATTCACTCCAGAGAACACGCATGCTCATCTTGTAACAAATTTGTTTCTTCTATTTTATACTTACAATTACAAAAGGATGTAATATCAAGCTTGGAACACTGGTGTTATGCGGATTACCAACGATTCCTCGACTTCCTACTAGCTTCCTCTTCACTGCTTAACGGTTGAGCAGAGTTAGAAGTGTCCTGACGTTGAGATTCATTATCCTAAGTTGAGCTATGTAAAGGGATCTTTTGTTTGTATATCTTTATTGTATTAGTGAAGTTTAATTTCTCTTCTTTCTATGAAGTTAAGCTGAGTTTTAATTTAATTTACGGGAAAAGATAACTATATTTGACTCCTTGAATATGCAAATATTTTTGTGAAATTTAAGTGAAACCTCAAGAGTATTTGTAGTTGATATTAATTCATTTATAACATTCATTAGTCTAAAGCTTTCTTTTATGAGATTGTTTTTGGAATATAATTATTTTTTCTGAGATTCATTCCGTATATTTGATATTACGAAACATTTTAAAGAGAATCAATGTCGAATTGTTTGGATGTGGAACATCAAGACAATAGTCGTTTAGCAGTAGTAGCGACCTTTGTAATACCTGGATTGGCAAAGGTTCTTTATGAAGGATGGAATATTCAGCGTATTAAATTCGAATGTCATATTGTTTTACTTTAATTACACAAATTTTCATACATACGTTAAATTTATTCTCGTGATGAGAACTCAACACTATAGATCAAAAACATCAATTTTGATCTGGACGTTGAATCACATTTTCAAACCTTGTAAGAGAGCTAACTCATGAAGGTGTATTACATACGCCACATTAAATTAATCGACCACTCACCAATGGTTGCTCTGCGATGACAAATAATTTAAAATCATACACGTTCAAGTGAAATGCGAACGAATATGCTTAACGTACTATTTGTGAATCACCACACAATTAATTTAAGGTTATATGTGTATAACTCACTGGCACTCTTTTCACCGAACTGCCCGAAACACTGTATATTTTCGAAGAGAAGTCAGGAGGGAATTCTTATTTCGTCTTACATTACTTACGATCAAAGTATTAGCATGAACATTAGCATCGTGCTCAAAGTATTAGCATGTTAAGCGTGATTTATCTCAAATTACAGCAGAATTTCAAAATGGTGCTGATGTACTCGTTAAGACTTAAGTGTATTGTTGTCATCATATTGACAATGAAAACAATTTGGGGCTATACTCGTAGATAGATGCAGAATAAAAACTAATAAAAAAGACGACATATAAAGCTGGAATATCTCGCTTCTTAAATTTACTATTAGAATCGTGAGTCTAATGAACTCACTGTCGTTTTAAAGTTAAACTGATTAAAAAATAAATTGCTGATATTTCTACAGTTCGATTCATCCTAAACATTTAAGAAATGATGTTTAAAAGACCTAAAAGCATATACGCTGTACAGTAAGAAATAAATTTACAAAAGTAAGGGAAACGGACTTAACCTAAGAATCGAATTCATGCATTTAAATACCAAAATATTCTAACAGAATGGAAGAAAGAGCAAACAGTAGTCCGTGATAACTTTTTTCCTCCTCCAATAACTGTTTTTTGCTGTTGTTTTTCGCGAACGCGGCATCGGTGTCAGCCCACGAGCAGGCGATAGTGGCGCAGCGGTGCGGGACACCGCGGTACCAGCGCGGCTCGTTGGCCCGAGGGCCCTCGGCACCGCTGGAGGGTGCTCTGTCCCCCGCCCCGCCCCTCTTTGACATCACCCCCCTCCCCTTGGCCACCGCGCGGTCGCTAAGCAACAGCGTTAAATACACCCGCGTGGCGGCGACGGCCGTTGACACTGCAAACGCATGCACTCGCACGCGGGTGGCAAATTAATTTTTTTCTTTTTTTTTCAAATAAATTCGTTCTCATGGTTGCTGCCAACCTTTTGCTGTCTTTTGTTTCACATATATTTCGTCTGACACACGATTAATACACATTTTGTGCGAAAGGTGTTTATAACACTTTATAAAACAGTTTACTTTTTACCGGCGATTATTCTAGTATCTTTAGTATACTTTATATATATACTAGTATATCTTTAGATTATACTAGTATCGGCCTTTAACAGCAAAAATGTTGGAGTTCAGTGTTTGGAAAATGGGCTCGTGGAGCTGGAAAAGTTATGTTCTGAAACGTCACCTGTGAGTATTAAAGCTTCTTTTTTACTCTTCGCATGACGTCAGCTAGCGATGGCGCATTGAGTATAAGAATATAGGTATTTGAGGTATGAGAAATAGGGGAATTAACAAATAGAATATAGGTATTTTTCGGTCAAAGTCGAAACTGTTGAATTGTTCTTATGTGTTCTCGAGTTTCTGAGTGTCTAACGAGAACGTAGACATCTCTCGCATGACCGAAAGCTGGACTAATCTCTTTCAATTTCTGCGTGCATTGAAAATTAGTATTACAGATACTTTCCGAATTCAGAAGTATAGACTGAAAAACAAATTTTGCTACAATTCTGCTTAAAAAAATGGAATTGAAATTTTGTACAATGTAGAACTTATAAATTATATATGTAATTTGTAGGCAATTTCTCAATAAATGTGAGGGTTCTGCATTTCTGGTCACTATTACTTCACAACATCCTCTGGATTAGAAAACATAGCCATACATACCATAATTAATGTATTACTCTGCTTTGATAGAATTCTTCAATATTTATTTCTTAAAAGTGAATGAAGTAAATAAAATAATTGGAGTACAACAAGAAGTAACCTGGAGTCGCGTTGGCATTCTGCCTTTGCGTGAATGGACCAAGGGGAAGCGGGGTCTAGCAAAGTTCATATTAAAGGAGATGTGCGGTAGCGTTTGAAATGAATGATGAACGCACTGGCATTGTGTAACTTTCACAATAAACTTGCAAAAATTTTAATTGGAATAAAGGAAATGAATGCAATATTAAAATAAGAAAGATCTTATATTTGTTTCCATTTTTTGTTTTTTATTATTTTTTAAACAAAATACAAAAAATACAAGAACAAGAAACTTAATTGACCGTTCAAATTTTTTGCGAACAAATGTAATTTGCTCAAATGTTATTTTAATAATAGTAGTAAGCAAATTATGAAAAAATCAACGAAGCAATTCATTAAGATAATAATAGTTTTTTTTCGATTTGTGTTTGAGTTAAATCTAACGTAATTTCAGACACAGGCGCTCTTTATCAATCCGTAACTCAATCTTTTAAGGATTGTTAATTCTACACATTTCAATATTAATAGAATTATTAAGGTAGGTAAATTTATCAAAAAAGTGAATAAGAAGCGAGAAATGATTAAATCACTGCCGTTTTCATGCAGTACATTCAGTTCTTTGATACCATTTTCTGGACAGTATTTTTGAACATTCATTATTCTCATCATAATACTTATATGATGCGGTGATGGTGTAACGGTTAGCGTATCGGACTGTTATACCCAAGTTTGCGTGTTCAAGCCCGATCGAAGCCGTGGATTTTTAAGGGCGAAAAAATCCTTCGTACGCCTTCCTTCGGAGGGGAAGTAAAGCCGGCTGTTCCATGTCAGTAGATTTACTGCATGTAAAAGATCCTCAAGCCTAAATGATGCCTCTGAGCTAAATTCAAATCGCCTGTTTCGTCGCCCAAGTAATACCTTCTTTCTCCCATGGTTGGTGAAAGGAGCGTAGCGAAATTTGCGTGGTCAGAATGAAAAGCAGGCCTCATGGCCTGAGTCTCGCCACGTAAAATAAGGCCAATTCAATATATATTAATTAGTAAGTAAAGTGAGTTTTAGAATTATATACCCCCATATCGCTGTCTCGGATTTGATATCTTAGATGGCAATCCTAAAAAATGATCGAATTTACTTTCCCCAGAATGCCTGAATAATTTTAAAATCCGGAATTCTTCGACAAAGGCAGTGAGCTCTCAGTCAACATAGGATCACCTGTCCTTATATCAATTAAACTAAAATGAATTTAATTTTTCTTATTGACTTCCTTGATGTTTCGCAGAATTAATAATCGCATTAGTGTTTACTTAAGCGTAACATAATAAACAAGAATAAGAAAAGCTGCAACGACACATACTTTCTCACATTATTTGTAACTTTTGTAATTTTCATAAATTAAGAAAATTCATTGAAAATCGGACCCGCTCCATTTTTAGGGTTGGGGAAGACATATTAAAGAAAAAATTCGAGCCCTTCCTTGGAAACACTTGTTTTTAAAATTTCATTTATTTCACAGAAATTTCTCCTAAATCTACTCATATATTGAAAAAATATTTCCTTACCTTATTTATAAATTTCACCTTGAACGCATTTCATTAACGAAGTAGATCTTTATCTTCATTATTGCAGTTGTAGGAAGACGCCGATAAAATTAAATGCGAAGTCTTTTCTTTGAGAAAATAATGGGAGACATTTTTGAGAAAATTTGAAAATGTCGTTGATACTTCCTTGAACACAAATATCTGTTTCAAATTCAAAGGACCGAAATATCAATGGGATCGACAGGAGAATATCACTTTTGAGGAAATCCAGCCCACGGACGGACGGTCAACGGAGGAGGAACAGAAGTTTATCCCTAAACTAATTTTTGGATATCAAGGACCCACTAAACCTGGTTTCTGACAACACAACGTGTTAGAGTAAGTAATTTAGCAGAAGATTTATCCACTTTTCGGTATTAAGGACCCATAAAACGAGTTTTTTTATGAAAAAAAACACAGTTTTTCTGCAGCTGTACAATTACGTAATAGGATGTGGGAAAGTAAAAACCTCTCTCTTGAAAAAAACAAATTGATTTTGTTCTGCCCTCAGAAATGTTTTGAATGGTTATGGATTCCTCGCATCTTATATAAATCGTATTTGAACTCTTAGCTAATGAATATACTACCAAACAGAAACAAACATACCAGAATAATAACCGTGACGTCACCCAGCGGAGGAACATCTCTTAAGAGAAGCGGCACGTCTGCACACGTTTCCTGCCCCGCATTTGTTCGCGTTTTTCTCTTTTTCGCACAAAAGACGCTGCTCGAGATGCGTACATGAATGGATCCGTAGAGCGCGGGGCGGTGCGGGGCGGGGCGGGGCAGGGCAGGGCGGGGCCAGAACGAGGCGGGGAGGGCCGAGGCGGGGCGGGCGAAGGGTGGAGGGGCAGGGGCGGGGAGCGGGAGGGGGCGGGGCCGGGCCGGGGTGGGGCAGGGCGGGGCGGGGCAGGGCGGGGCGGGGCGAGGCGGGGCCGAGGCGGGGCGGGGGAGGGTGGGGCGGGGGAGGGGGCGGAGCGTGGGTAGGGCCGAGGCGGGGCGGGGGCGGACGGGGGCGGGAGGGGGCGGGCGGCGGGGGGCCGGGCGGGCGGGTAGGGCCGAGGCGGGGCGGGGGCGGGGACGGGGCGGGGAGGGGGCGGAGCGGGATGGGGAAGGCCGAGGCGGGGCGGGGCGGGGCGGGGCGGGGCAGGGCGGGGCGGGGCGGGGCGGGGCGGGGCAGGGCGGGGCAGGGCGGGGCAGGGCGGGGAAGGGCGCTTCGTGCGGGCGAAGGCGGAGCTGAAGCTGGCATGTACGCGGTCCACGGGACAAAGCACCGACACAGAAACAAACGAGCTCCTGGGCGACTTCCCTTGCTCCTCACCCGTCGCGCTACCATCCTTCTTGGGGACTACGGATTCCAACGGAACTATCAGACGCGCTTTGAAAAAATTAATGGTCAAAATCTATTACTCGATAAACCTTTTTTGCAAAAATAGAAACACTATGAATATTTTTATTCCCTACGTAAACTGTGATGTATTTCCTTGTTTGCAACATAAATAACGTTTTCTTTCTCATGTGAATTTAATGTGCTTCAAAATGTTAATTTAATTACGGCTGCCCCTCATTTTATTTCTCTGCTAACACAATTCACGAATAACACAAAGGAGAGTCCGTTTGTTTACTTCTCTTTGAACACAATTTCATTGTTTCAGTGAACGATGTATTTCGTTTTAATGTATGTAGTAGTATTATTTACGTTTCCTTCAACTCTTTCGGTTTAGTTTACATTGTGAAAGTGAATAAAATAATAAGTTAAAAATGAAAAAAAAAAAAAAAAACACGAACGCTTATACCACGAATTCCTATTTTTTTTATTTGTTCGTGTGGCTTGAATTGTGGAGATGATACAATGATTGGTTCGCCTGCTTGATCATCTCACGGCCTCCGTCGCGTTGTCGGAGCTTTACTAGGACTTGTGTACAAAGATTAGCCGACGATGATTTAACAATAACTTACGTAATGAGTAATGAGTTTGTATTTGGGGTAGTTCTTAGAGCGAAAAGCAGAAGAACGCGCCAACCTTGAGACCTATCAATCACCGGCCTTTTACACCAGAAAAACCGGGAGCGGTAGCTCAGTAGTGCATCAACTGATGTCACTGCAGCGCCTCTGACTGGGAGGTCCTAGGTTCGAGTCCTGATGGCGGTAGGATTTTCGACACTAGCTTTTCAGCTAGGTCGAATTCAGTCGCTGTGTGGAGGAGAATTCGAGTGTCCGGCTGCTCTGAACGGTAGTTTTCCGTGGTTTCTCCGATCTACACCTGGCGAATGCCGGAGCAGTACCCTAACAAACGGGCCACGGACCGCGCGCAATCTGTCCTTCCTCTTCCTTGTCCTATCCTCTCCCCTTACACACACACTTACACTAACATGCACTACACTACCACATATTCCGGGAGACCGGTCGGGAGCTTAGAGCTTCTCCCGGCTGGGGCGGTGTACCGCTGGTGGGAGAGTTCTGGTTAGGGGGAAACCCCACTAGCCGACGGTAGGTCGGCGCCGGATCTCGCCATCCAGCGGGGGAAGATCACCGTCATCTCCCGAGAAAAGAAATATGCACTACACTAACGGGACTAATGACCAAATCAGTTGACGCGCCCGAAAACACGAAAAAATCAATCAATCAATACATCAGAAAATCGGACACACGGGATTCTACTGCTCATAGGCGGAAATCTAGTGCGCTGGCTCATACTGGACGGTCGCACTGTTTTAAGAAAACGCACGATAAAAATAATGTACTCATATTTTTTAATTGCGCATCAATATGTAATGAAATAAAACAACAAGAAATCAGAAAAGAAAAAAAAAACATATTTTTCTTAAATCACGTGTAAGTGAAGACTGCGAAATACATGTAAGTATTGAGAAAAATGTTATTTTGTGTGTATATAAAAAATATTGGTAAAAAAAGCAATTTGGCCACAAATCTCTATGAGAATAAACACTCTTAGATATTAGAAACCTTTGAAAAGGACCGAGAAGCAGTTCAAGTCAATGTTTTATTTTTAGTTGTACATGAAGTTTTCGTAAGTGATCGCTTATAAAGGCACCTTGAAGGCTCGCAATGGTTTTGAAATGCGCGGCACTACTGACATTCGAACGTAGGCAACCGAGTTAACGTTCCGTGATGCGCATAGAATTTGCAACGGCCGGAAGAGTGAACCGTCGTAGAGATGTGAGGTTAGGGGCATAACCGGTCGGCGTGGCGACATAGAAACGTTTCTGTCCTGGCGTGGTGCAGTATGATGCTGTATTGGGAGAAAATATTTCTTCTGGATATCATTGTCTTGAGGGTGCGACTAAACAAGTAAATAAAGAAGTCATGGAAAAAGTTTCTTTTCTTTTCTTGAAATAATTTGTATTGTGATCGGGCGAAAACTGACCCGTGGACGTCGCATATCATTATGAGAAGGAAGGGGGAGGGAAGCACGGAAAGATGCTCTCTCGCCGATGCGACACTGTTGAAAGGAGAACTGGCCGACTGCAGCTCGCTTCGGAGGAACCTCTTGAGAACAAGAGAAGAAGCTTTCGCCGACCAAAGTAAGATCGACTCCCACTCTTTTTCGTAGGATTAGCCTTGAAAGAGTCCAGATACAATTATTTAGACTTTTTGTATGAATTGTGAAGCAGACACCGGATAGAGGGGGAAAGACGCTAGCATATCTAATGCCACCAGGTTAGATGTTAGTTCGTGCCTCTTGTTCCCTCAATCTAGTCGTTAAATTGGAAAGGAGAGTTTTGCTTGATTCCATTACAAGCAAGCATGACAATGTCCTGGTTGGTTAAAGAGGCCAATTTCCCTATTTGGTTGAGAAAATCTTTGTAGATGAGATATGTAAGAGGATTTATATTTATTTAGTATGCGATTCATGTTTCAAGAACAATAGTTCATGAGATTAATTTGAGCACTAGCTACAGTGTCAAACTTTGAACCTGAATATTATAACTAGCAAAATACCAAATGGAGGAGCAAAACTGGATTTTTATAAGTCAGATTTTTATAAGAATGTCAGTGCACTTTTGTAAATAGCATGTGTATATTTAAAAAAAAAAGTAGTTTAATGTTTCAATGAATAATAACATGTCATTAAGTGAAGTTTAGTAAACTATTCATAAGAAAATTAGCTACAATGTCATACTCTGTATTAAATGATATAACTAGCAGATTACAAATACAGAATCAATACTGTATTTTTGAAGGTGGAATACCATGTATGTGTGTGAATAGTTTGTTGAGATTTTCTGTTTGTGCAAACTAGTATAACAATTATGTGACTAAGAAAGGATCATTGATGGAATAGTATTAGTGTATTTTTACAAGTGTTTACATGCTTTGTTTATTTGGAAGTGTTTCTTAGTGTAGTTTTTGGTTTTTGTAATGTTAATTATTCAAAAACTACCCGAATACAATTTTTTATGTTGTTTGGAATATTTCAAAATTTCTGAAGTAAGGACTCCACGTCCTTGTCACTTTGTAAATCCTAAACGGAATCCCCTAGGAATTGAGGATTCCCAACAAACTATTTTAAATGAACAATTGTTAGAAGAACATTGGTATTTGATGCGAACTCATTAGCAAATATAAATCGGTTGGTGAGCCGGGGTGAGGGCAGTTGCACATTATACAAGCACTAGCGTTGGAATCGCAGAATAGTGAATCCCACGAGCGCAAAAAGTTAACACACGTACGAAAGGTGAACGGAAGATTTACGTCTAAAAAAAACACTGTCGCATAATATTCAGGTTTAAATAAAAAAATTAAGCAAAATGCCAACTTTTCACAGGAAAATATGGGATTACTTTTCTCGAGATATGAAAGGAAAGAAGAGATCACTTTTGATATGTGTCGCCATAGGAAAAAATGTTGTCCATTCTTTTCCCTCCACTTCCCTACTGAAGAGTAGTATTTATCGTACAGATATTTTACAAACCTTATATTCATATTTCTTCATGTTGCGTGTGGCAGCTTGAAGATGAGAAGGTAGGGATCGTCTGTTTTTCGGCAATAGCAACATCAGTTTGCTGAGGAGAAACGAAAATCAAAGGTATACAAGTACTGGCGTAAGCTGCTTGAAGTTAAGCCTATACGTTTGGGGCTATGCCCACTTCTTTCCTCTCGTGTTAGTAAAACGTTTCAGCGTAAGCAAACGTCTGTTGACCTTTCACCCTTCAGGAGCTAAGAAACCCATTCTTGCAAGATGTTTTGATAAAAATCTGTTTTAACCTAATTTCTTTCATTCACTGTTACAAATGAATAATATATACTTTTCAGTCGTCATAAATATAAAGATCTAAAGGATAAGAGATTCAGTAAAGAAAAATACTGAAAGACTAATTACATTATGACGTGACGCAAGTATATTGAAAAATTATATATCTTCAGACATGTAAATAAAGAGACGAATGTAAATATTAAAAATAAACAATTTTTATTTTCAGGAAAAATTATTTTAAAGACATGCTTAGACCTAGTACATTGATATATTAATGTCTGAAATATAATTATAAGCATCGTCTTTTTTATTGACGTCACTGATAACATTCAACGTTCCATCGGTGTGCATTAGTCTCACAACCTGTTGCAATGCAATGCCTGCTTTTTCACATTGTAAATATAAATATTATTTTTAGACGCGTTTTATGCCGCGTAAAAGCTTTGCTGATTAAAACCGACAACACAGAGAGGGAAAAACAAACAAAAAAATCGGAAACCGCACCGACCTGAAGCGTCGCGTGCCCCACGCCACGCCACGCCACGCCACGCCACGCCACGCCACGCCACGCCACGCCACGCCACGCCACGCCACGCCACGTGCCACGCCACGCCACGTGTCACGCCACGCCACGTGCCACGCCACGCCACGTGCCACGCCACGCCACGTGCCACGCCACGCCACGTGCCACGCCACGCCACGTGCCACGCCACACGCCGTGCCATACGCCACGTGCCACGCCACGCCACGTGCCACGCCACGCCACGTGCCACGCCGCGCCACGTGCCACGCCACGCCACGTGCCACGCCACGCACGTGCCACGCCACGCCACGTGCCACGCCACGCCACGTGCCACGCCGCCACGTGCCACGCCACGCCACGTGCCACGCCACGCCACGATGCCACGCCACGCCACGTGCCACGCCAAGCCACGCCACGCCACGCCACGTGCCACGCACGCCACGTGCCGCGCCACGTGCCACGCCACGCGCCCCGCCCACGCCCCGCCCCGCCCCACGCCCCGCCCCACGCCACCCCACGCCACGCCCACGCCACGCCCCACGCCACGCCCCACGCCACGCCCCACGCCACGCCCCACGCCACGCCCCACGCCACGCCCCACGCCACGCCCCACGCCACGCCCCACGCCACGCCCCACGCCACGCCCCACGCCACGCCCCACGCCACGCCCCACGCCACGCCTCACGCCACGCCACGCCACGCCTCTCCGCTCACCCCTGATCAGTCACCAGAATCACGGCAGTGCAATTCGTTATTTACAGGTTCTCTGCGGCCGTGGTCAGGGTGACAGTTTGGGTGGTGAAGGGGGGAGGGGACATGTGGCGCCAACGCCACCTCATTTCTGTTTGGGTCGAGCATTGGTTCTGCACGGCATGGCCCTAATTGCCCAAGACAAGTGCGGGAATGACGCATGGCCACAGCTACTGTTGTGAACGTGGTGGCAACCTCAGTACATTTATGGGACCAGTAAACACGTTATAATCTGAATTGGGATTTTTTAATGTTCGTCAATTATTTAGAATTCTACGTCCGGCATCCAGGATGTAAAAGTTCCCTTGGTTTTCAACAATAAGAAAACACATAGAATAAATTTATTATAGCAGACACAGCACCTGCTGCATAGTTTTCCCAAATCACCATCAGAATTATGACATTTTTGGGATCAATATTTGTGGTCTTGAAACGTGGAAGTTTGCCGCCAATTTTTTACAGCAACCTATAACTGCGATGCGCAGTAATGCTGACCGGAGAGGGATTTTTTGATGTGCAAAATACTTGTAAATGGAAATCGCTGCAATGGAGATCGTACTAAAGGTTGAATGATTATAGGGTCCGCCATACACTGCTCGAATAGTTTTGAAATATCTTTATTCTCTCTGCTGTAATCTCAAATTGTTTCACTTTCCTGTTTCTTTTATGTAAATAACATTAATATAATCTACTTCACGACGTAATCCTCCTTAATTTTGTTTTAAACTAAGAATACAGAAATACGTACAGACAAAATTGAAGTGAAATGTTGCAAAATTTGAATGTTAAGAAATCTTGAATTTGCACTTGATATACTGTAGGCTTCGTCAGAATATTATTCCAATTTAATGTATATTAAATAATAATTTTTGACTATATTTTCTCTTAACACTAACTTGGTGTTCAAAAATGTTTAAAAAAACATTATTCATCATCCTAATTGGAATGACAAATTTATTTTATTAGTTGAATTTTATATCTGCCAGTTAACGTCAACTTTATTATTGTCATCATAATTTTCAAATAATTTGTAGGCAATCAATGACAAGTTTAATACAGTCAGACAAACTTATTTACAACTTCGTTTTACATGTGTAGGCCCGTAAACAAGTTTTAATCAGGGCTGGAATAGAAGTATTCAGACGTATAAAACATTAATCCTTGATGAACTACGGAAATAATTAAAATATTTTTTTAAATTTATTTAGTCAAAAACTGTATGCGACGTATGGGGAAAAAGTCTGCGCAGTTTCAGAATCCCTTCCCAACAATTTAACTATTAACAGTTGAAAGATGAAAAAATAATAGTAATAATAATAAAGTAATAAAAAAAGCGAGAGATTTACATTTCAAAAACTAGACATTTTTGTTGCCGAATTATAGAAAACTTATTTGTAACGGTAAACGAACGAAGAGATTTGATTTTTCTCTATTGCTAACAAAATAGAAACTCACCCTCAGCTCTACTACCACTACAAAGTATTTTTAATAGTCAATAATACACTTTTTTACAGCAACGGAAAGAAAAATTTACATTAAACAAACCTTTTATAGAATGTGTTAAAATGATTGGTATAAATATAAAGAAATAACGTTAATTTCAATTACAAAGGTTACATGTCTGTTACGCCGTTTCAGAATGTACGCAGCTAACCAAATGTCGTAAATCAAGAATAGAGCCGCGGACTTCTACCCAAAAACCAAATGTAAATTTAGATAATTCCGAGCCAACATGGCGCCCGTGCGCATTTATTTGCACGAGGCTTTCGGCGTGTTTGCGGCGAGAGTGCCGCCCGAGGGCGCCGTCAGCAAATGGAGCCTTTCCATTGAGACTCGCCAGCGCATTGTGTCCCGGGCGCCAAAATCCTCATAATTAATACCACGAGAACATCGAACATTTTTGATAAATCCATAAATCGCAGTGCGACGAGTGGATTTATCAAAAATGTTAAATACGTGAGAGGTACTTTGGAGGACTATTTCGCGGATAAAAGAAACTCAAATAAAACCATTAAAATATCAAATAAGATAAAATATATACTTAAATTTTAACATTATGAATAGACTTGGTGTCTTTGGCTTCGAGAGTGATTTCATAAAATAATGGAAGTTACTCTAAGGAAATGAATTAGAATATTTCATTGATTTTAGAATATCTACACGTAGAAACAAGAAACAGTTATAAAAATATACGAGAAATTATTATTATTATTATTATTATTATTATTATTATTATTATTATTATTATTATTACAATTTCATTATAATAAATAAAAACACAATTACCTGTAGACAATCCGATTGAAAATAATGACATCTCTTTTCAATTTTGGGATACAATTTGAAAACTTATTTTGCAGACATAATCTCCCTTTGAAAACGCTTTCTAGTTTCTTTTCACTATTTTGGGGCTTAGATTGCCCCCGAATATATTATTTAACTAATAGATATTTTGACTGGAATATATTTGACTAAAGGAAAGAAAAATAGGTGCACATTACGTAAATTACAATTATATGAACATTTGATAATTTCTTGTTAACAGACAGCTGGAAATTGGCTGACGTTTGAATCAGTTATTCTCACCATTGGGCATAGCACACAGTGAAATAGATATATGCTACGAATTTTCGAGTAAAATATAAAACCATGTTTAATGATGGCACATGCGTGAGATTGTTTCCGGACACTCGTTAAAATCTTTTCAATTTGTGGCAGTTAGGTCTGTGGTAATGTTGCAAACACATTATTTATCAGCAATGGTAATGTGCGGAAAGTAGATTGGATGGTTAAATACATATTAGTACTTTTAATTACATGAAGCATGATATAATTGACTTCATCATTCGAAAATGTATACACTAAACAATTAAATATAGAGTTACGCTATCTTTTTAGTTACAGAATTTAGAGAATTAATATATTTTTTCAGTTTCCAGTACTTTCTAATAATGCATTAGAAGTGTCAGCGCACACTTGAATATCGGCATGAAAGAGCAAAGATCAAGTATCTGTCAGAGGAGGTGTACTGACACTTTCGGAGAGCATTCCATCTTTAGCTGCCACAGCTTTCCGCACTCATCATTAGTTACATAATCTATATGCTTAGAGCATACTTTATTAACTTCATAATCGGGCAAGATTTGTAGGCCCATTATAGAAAATGCTTTTGTGAATTCGTAATGAATCAAATAAGAATATTCTTTAAATTAGTGAAGAAAAGTTAACATTGTAATAGAGTCAATTATTATCTTTTAAATAAATATAGTGAAACTACTCTGAAAGACCACCCCTATTAAACGACCCTCCCTCTAAATGGACGATTTTTCTTGAAACGTACATTAAAACTTATATATTGTATGCAAATCAGACCCGTGTGAACAGACCATTCCTCTCCCCCGACCACCGACAAGTTTCTTAATTGCAATTTTCTTCATTTACCCCCATGAAGAGAGCATTGTCAAGAAAATTAAAAATATACAGAACTCCGAATATTCAGTAGTGAAAATGAAAATTGGCGACGTTGTAAACAGCATTTACATGACATGTCTCGTGCCGAAGCTTAATTCTCGATGACGGCGGCAGGATTTTCGCCACTAGTTTTTCAGCTAGGTCGACTTCAGTCGCTGTCTCGAGGAGAATTCTAGGGGCCGTCTGTTCTGATCGATAGTTTTCCGTGGTTTCTCCCATCGACACCAAGGGAATGCCGGAGCAGGACTCTTAACAAACGGGTGACGGACCGCGCGCGATCTTCCTTCCTATTCCTTGTTCTATCCTCACCCCTTACACACACACACTAACATGCACTACAGTACCACACAAGCCAGGAGACCGGTCGGGAACTTAGAGCTTGTCCCGGCTGGGGCGGTGCCCCGTTTGAGGGGGATACCTGGTTAGGGAAAACCCCGTTAGCTGACGGTAGGTCGGCGCCGGATCTGGCCATCCAGAGTGGGAAGACCACCGCCACCTCTCGAGAAAAAAAGCACTACACGTACGGGATTAATGACCATAGTAGTTGACGCCCCCGTAATCACTAACAATCATTCAATCAATCAATTCAAGGGGCGGGGGTTGGGGTAACAGGAATCAAGTGTCAATAAACCGTGGCCACTGTTATGGAATCAGAGCAGCTCGCTCTGCTTAAATTTAATTTTTTTTATGAGACGGATGATACAAAAAGTGACCTCCTTAGATTAACAGATACATCCGTAGCTTACGTTCCTAGAAGAACTTCTGGTGTGGTAGAACATCAATACCGGAAGTCATGGTCATCGTCTTCCTCGTAATCTACGAATCATCTCACTGTGGCGAGCCGCCGTTACATCACTCCCTACTGGGAATGACTCCTACCGCGAACGACATGCAGCGTCGCGAAACATTCCGGCAGCGACCTCTAAAAACGCTGCCGAATGCAACAGAGGGGCCAATATAAACGGGCCCGGAGGAGGCAGAGTGGCAGAGAAGAAGTGAGCTAGAGGCAGAGAAGAGGTGAGTCAAAGGCAGAGGAGAAGTGAGCCAGCGTCGAAGAAGAAGTGAAGCAGACTTGGAGACACATGAGACGGGAAGCAGAGGCAAATGAGAGCTTCGCCGCTGCACTAACGTCCCTGCTGGAGCAGCTGGTTCACAGAGTGATGGGGTAACAGGTCGCCATCTGTGAAGTTCGACTCTTGTGTACCTCCTTCACCTGATCTATCGCCCTCTTCTCTCTCTCTCTCTCTCTCTCTCTCTTCCTCTCCTTTAATATATATATATATATATATATATATATATATATATATATATATATATATATATATATATATATATATAAAAGAAAGTCGTGTTACACTATTTATAACTCAAGAACGGCTGTACCGATTTGGCTGAAAATTGGTGAGCAGGAAGCTTAGAGCCAGGAGACGGACATAGAATACTGTTTATTCCGTTCGACAGCGTTCCTGTGTGAGAACGCACGTTTTTGCGTGATTTCGCATGTTTTCGCGTGATTTCGCACGTTTTTGCGTGATTTCGCGGGTTTTCGTATGTTTGAGCGGAACGGAGTTCTCTGTTAAGGCGGAACAGAGTTCGCCGGGTCAGCTAGTATTATATATAAAAGAAAGTCGTGTTAGTTACACTATTTATAACTCAAGAACGGCTGTACCGATTTGACTGAAAATTGGTGAGCAGGAAGCTTAGAGCCAGGAGACGGACATAGGATACTGTTTATCCCGTTCGACAGCGTTCCTGTGTGAGAACGCACGTTTTCGCGTGATTTCGCATCTTAGCGGTCATTGTTGCCGGTTGTAACCCATTGATGTAACGCCGCACTGATAACAGAAGGCGATAATGATAGCCGCCTGTAGTTCGCCGTTATCTATATATATAAAAGAAAGTCGTGTTAGTTACACTATTTATAACTCAAGAACGGCTGTACCGATTTGGCTAAAAATTGGTGAGCAGGAAGCTTAGAGCCAGGAGACGGACACAGGATACTGTTTATCCCGTTCGACAGCGTTCCTGTGTGAGAACGCACGTTTTTGCACGTTTTCGCGTGATTTCGCATGTTTTCGCGTGAAGGTACTTAACTGAAGAGTGCAACCTATGCACCAAAATACAGAAACAATAATGAATGATTAATCTACTTAATTTTTTTTATTTGTATTTTCTAATAAACAATTTAACTTAATAAATTCCAAAATCTGCTTATTTATTGCCTTTAACAGCCGGTCCCTATGATTACAGCTTTGTATTTCTCTCTTAAACAAAAATCAATTAAAAAAACGCTCTGCTACGTAATAGATTTTTAATTATCTATTTAATATCAGAGCGTTTTTTTGAAATTCTTCTTTGTTTGAGAGAAAAACACAAATCTGCAATAGCTTTATTATCACGAGTGCAACAAGGATAGTACAGTTTCTCACAGTGAGTGCGACGCGAAAAAAGATGGAACCGACTGTTATGGCGGAACAGAGTTCGCCGGGTCAGCTAGTCTATATATATAAAAGAAAGTCGTGTTAGTTACACTATTTATAACTCAAGAACGGCTGTACCGATTTGGCTGAAAATTGGTGAGCAGGAAGCTTAGAGCCAGGAGACGGACATAGGATACTGTTTATCCCGTTTGACAGCGTTCCTGTGTGAGAACGCACGTTTTTGCACGTTTTCGCACGTTTTCGCGTGATTTCGCATGTTAGCGGTCATTGTTGCCCGTTGTAACCCATTGTTGTAACGCCGCACTGATAACAGAAGGCGATAATGATAGCCGCCTTTCGTTCGCCGTTATATCTATATATAGTCGTGTTAGTTACACTATTTATAACTCAAGAACGGCTGTACCGATTTGGCTGGAAATTAGTGAGCAGGAAGCTTAGAGCCAGGAGACGGACATAGGATACTGTTTATCCCGTTCGACAGCGTTCCTGTGTGAGAACGCACGTTTTTGCACGTTTTCGCGTGATTTCGCATGTTAGCGGTCATTGTTGCCTGTTGTAACCCATTGTTGTAACGCCGCACTGATACCAGAAGGCGACAATGATAGCCGCCTTTCGTTCGCCGTTATATCTATATATAGTCGTGTTAGTTACACTATAACTCAAGAACGGCTGTACCGATTTGGCTGAAAATTGGTGAGCAGGAAGCTTAGAGCCAGGAGACGGACATAGGATACTGTTTATCCCATTCGACAGCCTTCATGTGTGAGAACGCACGTTTTTGCACGTACGCAGTGCAACAAGGATAGTACAGTTTCTCACAGTGAGTGCGACGCGAGAAAGAGATGGGACCGGCTGTTAAGGCGGAACAGAGTTCGCCGGGTCAGCTAGTTAGTAATAAAATGGTGCATTGGCTTGAACATAACTTCTTCTGAGTAAGCTGCCCTCCCCTTCCCTTCAAATTTTCATAACTTTATTTAATCAACCACAGTACTTCAAGCGACGTGTCGGTTTAGGAATACGCTAAAGTTAGTCAACTTCGAGGGAGGCTCGTCTCATCACTATACCAGCTCAACACGAACTCCTTTTCGATGGAGGCCATGTTGATGTTTCTGCCTTGCGAACTACGGCATTGTATCGTCTTCCTAAAAATTCACGCTACACGAGGAATAAAAAACGTCTCGAGGTAGAAATACGACTCTCCTACAGTATAATTGATCAGGAAATTCTAGGGTTCAAGATACGACGGCAGTGGATTTTGAACACCAGCTGTATAGGTTGGAATGTCTAGTTCGAATTCCACTTCAGTTTGGAGAAACATTAACGGCCGGCTTCTTCCATTAGTTTTCCTTTTGGTGTTTACGCCGATCAATACCAGCTTTGGAGCAGTATTTAACAATCGGATCACGGACCGCGTGCAATCTATTCTTGTCTGCTGCCAACTATGTTCGCTCTTTTCTTCGTACACACATCCAATATCGTGCCTCGGGAACCACGCCATGTCGGGGAGCCTAACAAGCCCTTTACTAATGGAAATAAGGACCGCAGGCGTTAATCCACATGCTCACTCAAAAGTGAATTATTTCATTTTATTCCAAAAGGTGTGGCAGGATAAGGCCGGTAAAAATGCCCTCAAGCTTAATTCAATTTGGAATAGAGAGGAATGTTGAGTGTTACTTGAAAGTAATTTTCTCCAAATCTCAGAGTGACAACCCGATTATTTTGTAAGATATCAGAAAAAAACAACAAATTTTCGGTTTTTGATTTTTTCACATCATTACTCGCAGATAAAATTCTGAAAAAAGTATGAGACATTGTTGACATCTATACGTATCTTGAAGAGATTTTCAATTAAGTTGGCGGGAAATTCCATTTTTTAAAATTATTAAATTATTATCCTGTATATTTCTGTTTTATTTCTGGAGTGACGACTCCAAAAATTCCTACAAATCGATATTAAGATGTTTTTTACAGCTGATTTTGTTTTCAGTTTTTTTCTTATTGGTGCGTCATTGCAAAAAAGAATTAAAAACTTTTTTATGTCATTTATACGCATATAACTCATAATAAGCAGCCTTTGTATCAGGAACATTAGCTTCTCTACGCAATTGGCTATTTTCTCACGTTACGGATGATGTTTGCGATGCGTTGCCGCTCGCTGCGCTGCCATCGCACTGCGCTGAGTGCACCGCGCGCGCGTCCTTTGTTCTGCGCCGCGTGGATTTTCCACGAGTTCGGCCCCATGGAGATTCGGTGACGGAATCCAATTTATATTATAATCGATTCAAACGCGTCGATGATGCACCCGATGTCCACGCCCTTCTCCGCATTTGCTGCGGAGACCGATTTGCGCGTTTCATAATCACATTCAGTGGCGTTCCGTTTCGTAGTAGGATTTTTGTTGACACAAGAGTTCTGAGGAAAAATCTGCACAGCGAGAAAATTCAGTTTTCGATAGTTTTAATGAAGGATCTTTAGACTGATTCCAATGAGAGAGACGTATTAAATTGCC
Organism: Teleogryllus occipitalis; assembly: GCA_011170035.1. Classification (NCBI taxonomy): domain Eukaryota; kingdom Metazoa; phylum Arthropoda; class Insecta; order Orthoptera; family Gryllidae; genus Teleogryllus; species Teleogryllus occipitalis. Next base: position 104,970 of record BLKR01000703.1, read on the forward strand.
ACACGCTCTAGAATGTGTTACCATAATTGTGAAATACTGTGGAAAAGAAATAAAATTCTAGGTAGGACAAGTTGGATCAAATTTTGAAGAGTAGACATTCTGTCGGCTTACATACAAATACAATTTTTATACGAAAAATAATGTAAGGAACATTTCAAGCTTACATACATTGAAAGTGTTTTGTGAAAATCCGTACCAGTCTGATGTTAGATAAAGTAGCGACATACAATTTTCTTTGGGAGGATGTTTGCGACTCAGGTTGAAGTGTTGACATGTTCACTGCCCTCTTAAATATTATTAGAGAACTCTAAGAAGTTCAGACAATAATCTTCAATAAAAATGTCGGTATGTACCTCAAATATCAATTTAGTCGATTTCTAAGACATGTAGAATGTTTTGTGCTATAAGTTCAAAAAGTATTGAAATCGTAAGACGCAAATTCGATTTAAAAGAAATCATTAAGAACAGTTCTACAAAGAAATAATATATGACACCTCAATTTTGTACAAATAATTCGTGTGCATCACAATCTACCTCTGTGCGTAGTAATGTAATATTAACCCGGGAGTGCTCGCAATATATCTGGGAGATCCAAACCACAGCAATTTTATGTTCCAGAAATATTGCGATGCATTAGTCGTCTGATATTTCATGTATTCCTCCGTTGTACTTTTCTGAGATCGCCTGGCCATTTATTTTTATCCTTTCGCTGAATCATTTCCCGAGAGCATCTTCAAACTTGTTCGTTGCGATGCGCGATATCTGACATACACGTTGGGAGCAATGGCACAAATGCATTGTGAGCTCCTGGCCTGAGCGGTACGTATCATGGCATTACTTTTAGCCGTGCTTATAACTTGTGTCTATTCAGAATATGTAATAATTTGCCTTATCTACAATCAATTGTCACAATTTCTTTCTCAGTAGAAAAAAATGTGCAGAAGACCTCTGTAGGGAAATGAAAATATGGGAACCTGGCAAACTCGAAAAAAGACAAAGATTTTCTGAAACATTTTTGTGAAAATGTACAATATATATTTGTTTAGAACGTCAAAATAATTTGAGGAAATTGTATTTAATATTATTTAGTAGGTTATATGATTTTTAATGATTTTTGCGTGTACTTTGTTAATTTTTACCTTTCTCGTCATAACTATTTTGACAAGAAATTTACAGTGTAAGATTCATGAACAATTGCATTGAGGAACATGTACCAACTGTATAAAATATGTATTTCATTAAATGGACCTTCAGATCATTCGCATTTACGAAAACTTTAACTCCCCCATACGTCACATACAGTTTTTGACTGTTTTTGACTAAATAAATAAATAAATAAATAAATAAATAAATAAATAAATAAATAAATAGTAGCAGTTATATCTTAGTGATACATTGCGGGCACTGGCGTGCGTCTACGTAATGTGGGCTCTCCCGGGTTAAGCGATGCATGCTCGAAAATTTGGATGTGAATGAGTAAAAAAATAAAATATCTTTGCCAGCGATGACAAACCCAGGAAAACAAATTTATTCCTCCAAAATTTATAAAGAAAACGTATTTTTGCGCTTAAGCCAATATTATTTAACTGTATTTTCAAATAAGAAAGGACGTTAAATGGTGGTACGTATATTTAAATTTTTAAAATTAGATATTGATATCAATGGACTGACAACTGAATTCGTCTACTTAAAGTGCCATTATTTCGCTTAATAAATATTGATGATAATTCACTATGAAGTACAGCCGTGAAATGAACAGTTGTGAAGGCACATCGCGAAAGACATTAACCCTGACGAAAATGAAATTGGCAGTGAATGTGTTCACTGCTCTTGACGTAACCAGGAGGTGCAATATTAGACCACACCATCCTTTAGTGGCACGCTGTGAGTGAGGGTGCATCGTTGAAGTAATCTCGCGCGCCCCAAAGGATGGAGGGGTGTCAGTGACCCTCTCGTCGCCCACGCCCAAAGCACCCAAATGATGGGAGGGGAGGGGAGGGGAGGGTGTGTGAAGCGCCGCGCGGTGTCAACGACAGCGAGGGCGGGGGCGAGCCGGGAGCGGGGCGAGGACGGAGCGGAGGCGGAGCGAGGGCGGGGACGGGGACGGGGACGGGACGGGGCGGGGGGCGGGGGAGCGAGCGGAGCGGGGCGAGGGCGGGGCGAGCGGGGCGGAGGCGGCGGGGGCGGGGCCGGGGCGGGGGCGAGCCGGAAGCGGGGCGAGGGCGGAGCGGGGGCGGGGGCGGGGCCGGGGCGGGGGCGAGCCGGAAGCGGGGCGAGGGCGGAGCGGGGGCGGGGGCGGGGCCGGGGCGGGGGCGGCGAGCCGGGAGCGGGGCGAGGGCGGAGCGGTGGCGGGGCCGGGGCGGGGGCGAGCCGGGAGCGGGGCGAGGGTGGAGCGGAGGCGAAGCGGCGCCGGGGCCGGGGTGGGGCATGACGGGACGGGGGCTAGCCGGGAGCGAAGCGGAGGCGGAGCGGGGACGGGGGCGGGGGCGGGGAGCGAGCAGCGCCCGGCCGACTAATGGCCCGCACACGCTTTGTGAGGAGAAATAGAAGTGGTGCATATAAATAGCCCGGTGGATTGGCTTCCGCCCGCGCACTCACTTCCGCACACGCTGCCTGACAACCTCCTCCACCCTCGCCCTGGGCCGCCTTCCCTCTCACGCTCGCCCCTCCCCGACGTCTCCGCCCCCACTGTCCCCACCGCCCAACCGCACATCGCACACTCGGCTCTCCCTGCGCCTCCCGGAGTTAGCGACGCATACATTCGCCCTAGACCGGGTTGACGTCAAGATCTTTGTCATATGATGGTAGTGTACAAGGTGGTAGAAGCGGAATTTGGTGGATTCAGAGGTGGCGGTGTTCCTCCCCCACAGTACAATGTTTATTTATTTATTTATTTATTTATTTTACGTCAAAAAAACAGTTAGAAACTGCGTATGACGTGCTATGGAGAAAAGTGAATTGTGTGCACATTTTCAAAATTCTGTGATCCCTACATTAAGTCATATACTACTTAAATTTTGAATTTTTGAAAGGGAGAAAAAAAAAACTCCCATGTAATAAAATCTATTTTCAAGGATAAACAAGCAATAAATTTTGAATTTTGAAAGGGAGAAAAAAAAAACAAAAAAACTCCCATGTAAAAAAAATCTATTTTCAAGGGTAAATAAGCAATAAATTTTGAATTTTGAAAGGGAGAAAAAACAACAAAAAAACTCCCATGTAATAAAATCTATTTTCAAACATAAATAAGCAATAAATTTTGGCTCTTATTACTTCCTGCCGCGACAACATGGACACGATAATTTGAATAATTGTATTTCCCACTGAATTCTAGAAGACGTGCACAGAAAATGAAGTTACATTTATGTCCAGAAGCAAAACAAGGGGCCATCTCAGCATTTGCTCAATGGATCAGGGAATCTGGACGAAAACCTGATCGAGATGGGGGTCATTGACCCGGAAGCTGTTGTACAATAGTTGTTACAGGTTGTTTATACTCATTTATACAGTCCAAATGGTAAATAATGCGTTATGTATCATTGTTAAAATTAATGTTACTTTTCTTGTGATGCTCAGTATAGTCTAATTGTATAGAAACAGTTATGGAGCAGAAACGATTTCACTTGGGATTTAAACTTTTCTATTGAATTTAATCGTTTAATGTCATCTGGCAAAGTGTTGTAAAATAATGTACATGTATTGTATGTGAATTTTTTGTAATAAGCTGTTGATACTGTCACCTGATGAATATGATTTCTACGTCGAGTGTTATAGTAATAGACTTCGGCATTTTCTGAAAAAATATTCCCGCCCTTGAGAAAGTCATTTTTTACAAAAACCACTGATTCGTAAATAAAAAGACACGGTAATGGTAGAATTCCTAGATTAATGAAGAGAGGCTTACATGAATCACGTGGGTGGGATTTGGTTATTATTCGTACAATTCGTTTTTGTAATCTAAAAGTCTGGGAGCTATAAGATGTATTTCCCCAGAATATTATGCCATATCTCAGGCGGGAATGAACATTCGCGAAGTATACACAACGAGCAGAATGAAGGCTGACTGAATTTGCAAGAATTCTGAACGCGTAGCATAATGAACTTAATTTTGTGTTCAATTCATTTAAATGGACGTTCCATTTAAGGTTTGATTGAATTGAGAGACCTAAAAATTTTGTTGCCTTAACATCAGTCAATGGTACACTGTTCATTTTCAATGGAGCACAGAATTGTTTATTTGATATGAAAAACTGCATTAAAACCGTTTTCTTTTCGTTTACTATTAATTTGTTATTTCGGAACCAATTTGAAACATCTGATATTGTACTATTTACGGTTTCTTTATTGCAAAGGATGTTCGTATCATCCGCAAAGAGAACCGTTCTTCCGTTTCGAATCGCCGAGGGCATATCGTTTACGTAAAGTAGGAACAGAATAGGGCCTAAAATCGATCCTTGAGGAACTCCACATGGAATGGGCAAAGAGTGAGAAAGGTGCGTACGTAATGTTCCATCATTCCAGTAAGGTATTTCAACTATCTGAGATCGTTGTTTAAGGTACGAACATAACCAATCTAGCGCAATACCACGAATTCCATATGAAGGTAATTTGGAAAGTAAAATGTCATGATCAATGACGTCAAAAGCTTTTGAGAGATCTAAAAATAATCCAATAGGTGCCTCTTTTTGATCCAATGATGAGGCGACATCTTTAAGAAAAGAAAATATAGCTTTTTCCGTTGATTTTGATTTTCTAAATCCATGTTGGCAATCTGAAAGCGCGTCGTGTTTAGTGAGAAAGGTTTCCATTCGTACGTAAAAAAGTCTCTCTAATATTTTTGAAAAAACTGATAGAAGAGAAATGGGCCGATAATTTTGAATTTCATTTTTGTTGCCTTTTTGAAAAGCGGCTTAATTTTCGCTGTTTTGAAAATATCTGGAAACGTTCCAGTGCATAAAGATGCATTAAATATGTGAGTTAACGGGTGTATAATGGCATACGCACAAGTCTTTAACAAAGAATCTGGGAATTCATCTAAACCGGACGAATATTTATTTTTTAGTTTACCAATTATTTTGAGAATTTCATAGGAAGAAGTTTCGGAAACGAACATTGTGTCTAAAATTTTGGGTGAACTGTCTGTTTTTGAATTTTGTGGCTGAAGACCCTTAGTGAGATCGGCAGCAATTCTCGAAAAGTATTGGTTAAAGAGATTAGCCACTGTTGCCGGATCGTTCACATTTATATCGTTATATTTTAAAAGAACATTCTCTACGGGTTTTCTAGTTGATTTGGTAGTATTTTTTATTATATTCCACATTGCTTTTGTTTTATTATTTGAGTTCAAAATATCCTGATCGTTTTTCATGATTTTAGCCTGCCTTATGACTTGACAATGAATCCGGCGTCGTCCTACAAGTTGGCTTGCAGGGCACCATCCCAGCCGGGACAAGTTCCATGCTCCCGACTGTCTCCCCACGTTTTGTTGGGTAGTGTATGTAACTGTGGTGAATAAGAGTCAAACGTGGGGAAGATAATCTTACACCCAGTCCAATATCCTTTTTCAACTGATCCTGTATATCTCCTGGTTGGGGAAACCGCGAAAAACTACCGACCGCCGGACGCTAGAATTCTTCTCCAAACAGCGGTTAAATATTACCTAGCTATCTAGTTAGTATTAAAAACCAGCACTAACGGGATTGGGACCCTGGACCCTCCGGTCAGAGAAACGCCTATGGCAAAAGGTGTTGCCTGAAGTCATCTCATCAGAAGCAGACGTGGAGTGTTGCAGAGTAGATTTTAAATCTCTGCGTTCAAGATGGGTGGAGGCAGGGGGTTCGCCCTGGGTGGCTTTGATTGATTGATTACTGATTCCAGGCGCGTCAACTACAGAGGGCATTAGTACCGTAAGTGTAGTGCGTGTTTTTCATCTGGAGGTGGCGCTGATCTTCCCCCACTGGATGGCGAGATCCGGTGCCGACCTACCGTCGATTAGTGGGGTTTTCATCAACCAGATAGCTCCACCAGCGGGGCACCGCCCCTGCAGGGACAACTTCTAAGTCTCCGACCGGTCTCCCGAGATGTGTGGTAGTGTGGTGCATGTTAGTTTAAGTGTGTGTAAGTAAGGGGTGAGGATAGGACAATGTATTAGTATGTTTCGTATATTAAATTAAATGTAGTAACAACTAAATATGTCTAACTGTATTGACCCTTTAAATAACTAATACGTTTACAAAATTATTTAATTTACAGAATTATTTACCCCCGGGCTTGCTTTACAAAAATCTTTACCCCGCGAAATTCTAGGAAAAGAGAAAATTCATATTTGTCGAGAAATGCGTATTTCAATTTTGTCTCCCTTCCAGTCTGTTTTCAATTTGGGGTGCTATTCCATCAACATCTTTACACATGTACGTCTCCTTTGATACCTTTCTCTTAAAATTGTCTAGTGAAACAAAAGCTAGTGCATTTCATCTTCGTACGTCCTCTTACACATTACTCCACTATAATTTCCTCGTACGGCCACATTTCTTAGTATCGTTGGTGCACCAGTAAAGTGAACATCTCAAACAGTTCATTTTGTAAAAAACACTGTTTATTCTGAGTGTAGCAGCATTTTTCCGCAGCCAAAGGAAAAGTGGTTCATTCTCTAGATTGGCTGTCTCGTGAAGCATACTTTGTTGGAGTAAAAATTTACTATTTCTTAAATTCTTCTTCATCTCCGAAAAAAAATTTGAGTTTTAAGTAGAGAAGCATTTACGAACCGGATAAAAACACAAAGGAAGATACTATAATAGTAAATTTCATATGTGTGTAGTTTTATTAGCAATAGATATTTTAGATTAATCCATAAACGTTTCGTATTAATCGTCAAAAGATGCTCCGCAAATTAATAAGAAAACAAAGAGCTTTAAGTTGCGTAGAGGCAAAAAAAAAAAACAAAGTAAAAATCGTGAAAGAAAACAACGTGAATGTATCGGAACGCGTTTGAAGCTGGGTGACGCTAGACGCATGTCACCCTCTACTTCGGAACTCGGAGCTCTCGCAGAGCACAAGAGGTACCGAATCGAATTCTGCCCGCACGCACTCGCCCTGGTTCCGCGCCCGGCGGGCTACGCATCGTTTGTCACTGGCGCCGCCTCGCCAGCGCGAGCTTTCCCACGCGCACACGGCGGGAGCGTAAATGGGAAGCCTGCGGGAAAATCCGGCGATCCGCGTTTTCGTCAGCGCTTCCCATCCGGCATCAACGTCAACCTAAATACGTAACGCGCGTTATCCTGTTCGTTGGCGGGATGAGCAAGCGGTGGCGGTGACGGAGGAAGAGGTGGAGGCGGTGGCGGTGGTGGTGACGGAGGCCGAGGCGGAGGCGGTGGTGATGGAATCGGTGCTGGCGGTGACGGAGGCGGTGTCGGTGACGGTGTCGGTGACAGAGGTGGTGATGCAGGTGGTGATGCAGGTGGTGACGCAGGCGGTGACAGAGGTGGTGACGGAGAGGCAGGCGGTGATGGTGGAATTGGCGGAGGCGGAGGCGATGGCCATGACGGTGGCGGTGGCGGTTGTGGGGCGGGGATGGCGGGGATGGCGGGGATGGCGGGGATGGCGGGGATGGCGGGGATGGCGGGGATGGCGGGGATGGCGGGGATGGCGGTGGTGGCGGGGATGGCGGCGGCGGCGGCGACGGCGGTGGCGATGGTGGTGGCGGTGGCGGTGGCGGTGGTGGTGGAGATTGCGGTGGTGGAGGCGGTGGGGGTGGGGGCGACGGCGGCGGCGGCGGTGGTGGCGAGAGCGGTGGCGTGGGCGGCAATCAAGGGCGATTGATTGGGCGAAAATCAACTAGACACATCACAACTACACGCATTACAAAGGGAACTACAGGCATCAAAAGGCATGTAGAGGAAAAGTAAAAAATAAACATTGAAATAATAATAACATTTTAAGTTTAAAGTGTAAATTTTTTTTGTAAATATTAAAGTATTATTATCATCACATTATAGTACAGTTTCCGGTTCAGAGTTAATCTCAATGAAAAGTCTACTGATTGGTTTTAAGAAAATTACAACAAATATTTCAACAACCTTTTACCAAATCTTTCTCAATTAAGGAACTCCTTTGCCAAATCGTTTTAAGCATCGCGCACTATCCCCAATTTCTAGTATGCAATAAAGTCCATTAGGGCGTCAAAAGAAAAACTGAACACATCATGTAGCTAATTATTCAGCTTATAATGCATATATGTACATCCGTTCAACATAAATTCTCGACTTTTCAGAAATGTGAGAGAAATATGACAATTAACGCTGTGCTGTTTCTCGATTCATTTACAACAAAGGAAAAAAGTTCACTCACCTCCCTCCAAAAGTGATATTATTTAAAGTTGCCAAAAAGCGACTTTTCTTAAGATTATCTCCTCTGAATCCAAAAATATCAGCATGATTTTCGAAATATTAAATTGCCAAAACGAATTATTTACAAGTTCAAAAACTTCATTATTAACTCTGAATAAATTATTTTAATACAAATGGTATTTGCTGAAGAAAAGATTACATAAACTCAGCCGTAAAAGAAATGCTTTGGAGAAATAGAGAAATTCTAGGCGAAACTACTTAAAAGTAAATATTGCAAACAGAAAGTAAAACCATTGTAATGCAGTCAAGACTGCTCAACCCATACGTATCTACCATTGTAATAAAGATTGAGAATCTTTATTACAATTGTAGATTAAAAAAATAAATATTTGCTTTCAGGCTTAGAGCCTCTTTTGTGGGTTGGAATACATTACATACAGAACTACAGAATTGAGTTTAATTTAGAAGTTATATTTTTGGTTAGGATTATTTAGAAGAGTTGTGTGTATGAGAGGCGTAGGGTGGGTCGAAAAAGTGTCTAGGGAGTTTTCTGCAGATATGTTCTCTATTTGGGATTTGTTTCCCTAATTGGAAGTGGGGGCTTGTGAGATTGAAGGGATTTTGTGGTAAAACTAAAGGGCGCTTTGCTTGATGTTGGTGGTAATGAGGGGTATGCCGAGCTAGAGATGAAGTAGATTATTTGGGTATGAACCAAGGTGCTTTGGTTATGGTATAGGATAGAAACCAATTTGTCCACTCTTAAGCGCTCTATAACAAGTTCTTCAATTGTTTTGCTTAGGTCTATGCTTCAAAGTACTTTTCTTTCTGCATCACTGAAATGTATTAGCGCATCAACTTTAAAAGTTGCGAAATGGTCTTAAAAAATTTAGAAAGGGTACAATTAAGTACTGAAGTTCTCTGAATTATATTTATCGCTTGTAATTATATAATGGACAAAATTTATACTTATGTTAATAATAATTTTATTCAATATTTTAATCTACCTATTCTTTGCATTTTATTATGCGTTATGTGTATTTTTGAATACGCGATTCATAATTGTAGCTAACATCGTGATTAACATGGCCTTGTAATATACAGTTATCCGAGTATTACAGGAATTGCCTTATCCACGTGGAAGCATTTCTTTTAGTAGACCTATTCGCTTCCGGAAACAAGCTCATAACGACGTTAAATTGCGTGCCATTGTATTCCATATTACAGTTTGTTTCATTGTACCTACAGGGTAAAATTGATCACGTTTCATGGACGCGCACAACGAGGTTGCTTTATTACACTTTGGAGCTTTGAACATTATCACAGCTCACCGTTCCTTGGCTTTAGTGCTCCGGGCGCAATCTCGCATCTCAGCCGAAAGTTTCCGCTCAATGTGACGTTCAGTTGACACCGATCCCCGAAAGGCGGCATTTGCGGGACGGTCGCGCCCTAATGGAACACATAACGCCTTCAACGCCGTCTTGCCCCCGCCCTTGCCCTCGCCCTCGCTGCGAGACCTTCGATCATGCAATTTCGTCTTATCCCCTTTCATCGATACTCATCCGCCCGTCTCCGTTCTATGGATCTCATCCACCACGCTATAGTGCACGCTTTAATACATTTTATTCGCTTTATCATATCCCGCTTCCATGGTAGATATCACTCTTCTTTGTTACCGATTTTTCACTCTTTGATAGAAGTGACGCTGCGAAGAGTTTTCTTTCTTTCGTTCTTTCATCTTCATTCCGTAATTCTTCGGTTCTCTCTCCCAAGATATTTTCCTCGGTTTCATTTCATACTGTAATATCTACCGGGATGCTTCTCCTTATCTCATACGTGAAATTTGAACAACTAATGGATTGATGTTCAATTGAGATAATGAAATTCCGTATTATTTGAATTTTTGAGTAGACGAAACTATCACGTAGTCCAATCGTTTTGCAACTCATGTTGCTCTGCGTTGAGTGAATACCAATGTATACGACTACGAATGCCTTCATATCTCATATATTTTGGATAAATACATAACCAACTACCTCTTAACCAATGTTTCTGTTCGCTCTTTTGCCTTTCAATTCTTGTGAATTGGACATAATTGTTGATAAGAGGCCCAGGTTCTCCTGCCTGACTACAGTTACGCCCAGGAGCCAGTCACCAGTTGCCGTTTCCACCGCACCACTTGTTTTCGCTCTGAACCACCCACGTCTTTTCGCGTTCGGCACTGTTCCTCATCTCATTTACTGTCACGTGTTTATACCACTTAATGTTTGGTGTTTCTAATTCTTAAAGAATTACATTCTCGTCAGTTATTTATCTAAGTCCTGCTGTCGTGCTACCATGGCGCTCGCAACGCATTGGCTATTTCTACGCATTCTATCACAATAGAAGAGGAATTTTAGAAGAAACAATGCAAACAAGTTTGGTTCACATCATCAAAATTAATGTAATTAAGTGTCGTACACATTGAAATGACATAAAAGTAAACAGGATACACCTTTCCATTATTTCCACTCTATGTTCTCTATTGGATAATTTCTTTTGTTACCGACAATATTTTTGGAACGCGAACCGGAAATTGAACTCGCGATTCCTACTTGGCAAGATGATCTCAAGCCATTGAGATATTATAACGAGATACGTAAGTCCGTTTATTTATATCAACATGAGTTCAACCAATTAGTAGCCAAATAAACTAATATGAAATTTTACAACACTGAGCATGACAGACATCTAACACTTGTATTCTTCACTGTTCTGCGCATCGTGTCCAAATTCGCATGAATTGGGAGCTCAGAAAAGAAAGAAAAATGTGTATTAGGGGACTCATCATCGAAGCGGAAGTCTGCTTGACGTATGAGCGCCAAGAGCAATTCTGATACACGAGTATCGTCCAGCGGCGACCACGGCTTGGGCGAATAATCCTTGTCAGTCTCGGTTTGAAGGGTCGTGTGTTCGAATCCTGCGCTTGGCGAGAATGTTCGGATGGATATTCCGGCATTGTAAAGCATTCCCTACCACCATGCAACATCTATCAATCCTCTTTCGTGCCGACCTTAGTGGATAAGCGGCTTGGAGTATTTGAACCCAAGCACGTATTTATACAAGCTATGGGTTGAAATCACACATAAGGCAATATATATATATATATATATATATATATATATATATATATATATATATATTTTTCATTCTTGAACGAAAACCTTCTACTTAAATCCTTTTCCTCCCCCGATATTAGGTGGGCTCAGTGCATCAATTGATGTTTTGCAGTGTGTCTGACCGGGAGAGTTCGAGTCTCCACCGTGGCAGGATTTTGGACATTAGCTATGTAGATAACTGGGTCGTAATCAGCCGCTGTCTGGAGGAGAATTCTAGCGGCCGGCTGATGTGATCGGTAGTTTCCCGTGGATTCTCTGATCAACACCAGGCGAATGTAGTACCCTCCAGAAGTGCTCACGAGCGTGATGGGTGGGGAGGCTATTAGGTTTTACGGTGGCTCTATCTATAGCAAACGGTTTCAACTGGGATCGGGAATGTCTGAAGATATTGAAACGCGTGAAACTAAAATATGACCACATAAATATATCTTGCAACACATACCTCGTATATCTCTTTTTAGAGGAAGGATGGAGTTTTTTTTATGAAAGTCAAAACGAACGAGAAGAGTGATTAATACTCGAGTACTCCCAGGTGTAGCCCAACCATTTTAATTTTGCTCGCGCACATACTATAAGTTTGGAGTGTAGGAAAATCAGTTGCTTTAGAAAACCGCCTTGCCATCCAGTCTTCTCTCGAAGTGGTCGTAGCAAGCATGTAGCTCTGAGATGGTTGGTCTGCAATTGTAGCCCGCGCAAACACTCTTGTAATGGGTGTTATGGGTGATAGAAAGGAAGTTTGCCATAGGGGAATCTGAAAGACGATAGTATTGTCAGATACTATAGTGATATACTATTATCATGACTGCTGAATTTGTCATGAATTACAAATGTAAGAATAAAATATTTCGAATGTTAATAGACGACACTTCTTTCAATTCTTCATTCGAAAGACAATTCACAGGGACGTTAACCCTATATTACAAAGGCGATCTGTACCAAGGGTTGTTACAAAGGCGTAGTCTTTGGACTAGAAGACTGTAGTCTACAGACTACTTTGGGTATAAATAAATAAAAATTCATTTTTACTAGGAAACACTACATTTAATGGATCGAACATGTATGATATGAAGTTACAATATACATTTTAAAGGTTCTTATGGATACACCTAAATAACTTGACTCTCACAGCACACACGTGTTTGGTGCTGTCCACCCATGGCTTTTGAAAAGCGTCCACAGTAGTACTCGTCCTGCCATCTTTGTTATGGACGCGGTCGTCCCATTATGAATGCTAAATGTTCAAAACAAAACGTAAATGCTGCAAAACAAGGTATTCATTATTCATTTTCGTATTCATTATTCACTTTATTATGTAATATAATGGCAAAAAACTGACGTAATTACAAAGGCGTAGAATACTGAACGACGCGTGTTGGCGTACACCGGAAATAGGCACGCGCACAAGCTTACGTGTATTTCACTGGATAGTCACACAATGAAAGTACCCAGAGTTTCAGAAAATGGGAGTGAGTCGAAGGGGTGGGGGAAGCTTTCGGCACAAGTTGCGTCGTCAGACACACACCTTTGTAATTTAGGGTTAAAATGTCGTACGTTTAAGTTGAATGAGTTTCTCATAATATTCAAATAATCATTTTGAGAAAAGAGTTCTTGTTCAGAAAGTTTTTACGAAATTCAATGGTTAAAAATAAAATTTTATCTTGGGTTACGTATGTACCGTTACGCGCGAGCGCTGGCGTAACAAAATGGGACGGGAAAACTTCAGGGTTAAGTTATTCCAATTTCAATTTTAAAGCTAGTGATTTTTAAAGAGAAATGCCCGGCATTCTCCGGCAACTTCTTCCGCCTGGGTGACCCTGTGCCTCGCCTGCTGCAGTGAGGTTTGGAACTCGAGTACACGTTGTCGGATGCGTCGAATCACGTGGCCCTGAACCAATTATTTCCAAATTTTTCTCTTACGTGTCTGCAACGTGAAAGGGAGTATTTCCTATATTTTACACGATTTTACAGTTTAAAGAGTATAGATGTTAAAGATGAATTTACGGTGGTTCAGGACATCAACTGATGTCAATGTAATGCCTCCGCCTGAGAGAACCTGGAGCTTGAGTCACGACGGTGGCAGGATTTTCGACATTAGCTTGTCAGCTGTGTCGACTTCTGTCGCTGTCTGGAGGATAATTCTAGCGGTCAGCTGCTCTGATCGGTAGTTTTCCATGGTTTCTCCTAACAATACCAGTCGAATGCAGGAACATTACACTAAGAAACGGGCCACGGGCCGCCCGCGATCTTTCCTACCTCTTCTTGTCCTATCCTCACCCCTCACACTTACTCATTCACTCTTACATGCATTACACTACCACACTTGTCGGGAGGTCAGTCGTGAGCTTTGAACTTGTCCTGGCTGGGGCGGTGCCTGACTGGTGGGAAATACTTGGCAGGGGAAATCTCCGGACGAGTAGTTTGGGTCCGGATCTTGCCATCCTGTGGGGAAGAACATCGCTTCCTTCCGATATAAACTGCACTACACTTATGGGAATAATGAACATAGCCACTGAGCCCCGTGAAGTAATCAATCAATTAAAAAAGAATTGAAATTTAAGAATGTTATCGATTTATTATTTATATTATTTATCAAATTAAATGTTCGACAATAATAGTTATTTACGAACCAAGAACGTTATAAGGGTTCTAATAATCGAGCGGTTACAAAATGTCCGAGAGCCTTTGGCCCGAGATCATTAACAAGAATTAACTCCCGTACTACACACGTAATTTTATTTTTTACGTAATTTTAATTATTCAGATATACTGCTAATTAAGTTGTTGTTAACTCTGAAGTCCTTAAGGGCATTAGGAGCACTAATAACACCAATAGGAAATATTGGGTCCAGATTTAACTGACACAAGGGTTAGCAAAATAACACTGAAACTGCGTGAATGTTTATTTGTAAATAATGTATTATAATTCACAAGTAAATCCACACGGGACAGTCAGAAAATAATGCCTTCCATTTTTTCTACTTAAATAAAATCAGTTAAGTAAAAAAATTAAATTTGGCACTATTCCTCGAACCTTCTTCTACAATTCACCGCAGTAGTAACTTTCTGTGTCAACATGTGGTAGCACAGCAGTCATTTGAAAAGTGAATAACATCGATGTTCGTAAGAGACAGCATTGTTGTAATTGAATTTTTGAATGCAGAAGGTGAAATGTGACAGATGAATTGTGCGCATTTTCTCCCTCACTTGATCTGCAGTCACACAACTTGATCTGCAGTCATCACGAATGATGTCATCGACTTGCTGAATGTTGCGTTGAGTGAGAGCAGTCATCGACCTCTCTTTCCCATTTTCGTCAGCCAGCGGTGTTTGCCCTTCTGCTTCGTAGCAAAGATGAGCTTATCGTCTAACAGTGCTGGCATCCACTGTTTCATCACCGCACACAATTTTCACTCTTGCATGAATGAGAGTGATTATTTCACAATCTGCATTCACGAATTCAATCACACAATTCAATTCAATCACACTCTTACGAACAGTTCTTACGAACATCTAAGTTGACCATTATTCAAACCACTGCTGTGCTGCCGCATGTTGACGCAGAAAGTTACTACTCCGGTGGATTGTAGAAGGAGGTTTGGAAAATAGTGACAAATTTAACTTTTTCACTTATGTGATTTTATGAAAGTAGAAAAAATAGAAGAAATTTCTTTCTGACTGTCCCTTGTGGTATAAGTTATCATCGTGAATTTATGTAGTTGCGAATCTCTTTAGTTTTCGATGCGACTTAACATTAACAATTTTTTTAAAATATTTCAACTATTAATAGTTAAATTGTTGGGAAGTGATTCTGAAATTCACGAAAGCGTGATAAGATGATTTTCTCCTCCACACGTCACGTACAGATTTTTTACTGCTTTTTGACTAAATATATATAAATATTTAAGATTCCTGATTCATTGGAAAATAATTGGTGTTTGAATACTTACAATTAGTCAAAAGAACAACTCTAATTATTATCGGGAAAAATTATTCTCTTGAATAAACTTCATCATGAAAATATCATAAATGTGTTATAACAGCAAATTTCAGGTAATGTGTCCTGTTTTTGTGAATATGTAAGTTTCTCAACAAGAGCATTTTGTAAAGAAGTTGGGAGAACATTTTTATCCTTTGCACTGAGCATATTTATATAAATTCAAACGTTGTTACCAGTTCACAGGTGAATCCCGTAAGCAATGATGAATGATTGATATGATGCGAACTTCCTTATTTCTCATTACCCGTTTTTTTCAAAAGTAAGAGTGAAGAGGATGAAGCATTTCGTATTATGTCTACGTTTCCATGCTAAAAGTTTGCATTTTAAGCCTTCCTTCTTTTTGTGGAGCTGACTTCCTTTGACGAAAAGGGCGTAACATGAACCCTAAGACTTTCGTTGTCTGGGAAGTCACTCAGAAGATTCCGCCCCGAGGATTAGGGCATGAGAAATCTGATTCGCTGTCTGCCGGAAACCAGCGGAGTTGGATGGGCGAGGAAAGACAAGCCTGAGAAGGCGAAAGGGATGCGCAATGATAAAGGTGCGATGGGCAATCCGGAGGGAAGGGCATTAAACGCCCAAGAGCATAAGGGAGGAGGGACTTGGGGAAGGTCGTGGAAACGGTTGCAGGGAGGGTTGAGTAGTGGTTTAGGGATGGATTGTGGGGTATATTACGTTATGAGTTGCGGGCAATGATACGGTGTGGGTTGCGATGTGGGTTGCGGTGTGGGTTGGGATGTGGGTTGCGGTGTGGGTTGAGATGTAGGTTACGTTGTGGGGTATGGTGTGGGTTGCTGTGTGGGTTGCTGTGTGGGTTGCGGAATGGGTTGTTGTGTGGGTTGCGGTGTGGGTTGCTGTGTGGGTTGCGATGTGTGCTGCGGTATTGGGTGTCGATGTGGGCTGCTGTGTTGAGTTGCTGTGTGGGTTGCGGTGTGGGTTGCTGTGTGGGTTTCTGTGTGAGTTTCTGTGTGGGTTTCTGTGTGGGTTGCTGCGTGGGTTGCTGTGTGGGTTGCTGTGTGGGTTGCTGTGTGGGTTGCTGTGTGGGTTCCGTTGTGGGTTGCGTTGTGGGTTGTGATATGGGTTGCGTTGTGGGTTGCGATGTGGGTTGCGATGTGGGCTGCAGTATGGGTAGCGATGTGGGTTGCGGTGTAGATTGTGTTGTGGGTTGCGGAATGGTAGAATTGCTTGCGAGATGGATTGCAGCGCAGGGTGCGAAGAACACGTGATTTGTCATGAGGAGAGCGGGGAGGGTTGCGGGTTGGATTACGAGGAAGACTGGGACCTCACAGTGTGCAGGTGCTGGGGAGGACGAGTGGCGCCGCCGCGAGGGAGCGTGCACAGGGAGTGGGGGGGGCGGAGGGCGCGGACGGAAGCAGTGGCAACGGCTCAGGTGGCGTGCGGCGCTCGCAGCAGAAAACTTTCCTCGTAACGCCCCACCCGGCCCAGTGGCCAGCGGCTACCTCAGGACGGACCGCAGATGCGGCGAAAGATCTGGCTTCATTCATTAGTGGTTCTGGGCTTCTCGCTTCAACTCACAGTCTTTAATACGTTCGTCCCTTTACTCATTGCAGAGGATGAGCTTTCAGAATAATTGCAATGTGATTTTTCCCCTGTTATCTAACAAAAATAATTTTAATTGATTTTTCAGCATTTGTATTCTTAGGATTCATTTTTAATGCCTTTCAAAATCATTATTAAGTTTTTTTTCGATTATAATTTTTTTTGAAATCAATAAATACAGATCTAATGTTCTTTTCTCTAGTAGCATTGAGAACAATTAATGTGTTCCTATGACTCAGATGCATACGAAGAGTATGTTAAACGTTATAGCTACGATTTCTTTCCATGAACATTTTCAACCATCATTTTTATTGTTATGTAAAATTCTTTCCGCAATATTCTCAGTCTAATCATCTACATTCATGACTCTTGCTCGTCTTTATTCTTTTCGAGACCATCAGACTGGAGCGTCAGTTGCATTGTAATCTCATATTCTCATTCCCTTATAGTTTTGTTCTTTCCGTTTCTTTGCCTCTCGTTTTTCGAGATTCCCTCCATTTATTCCGTCGCTTACCGTTGACGGCTTCTTAATCCGCTACCTGCGCTATCGCAGCGACCACTCCGTCACCGCCTGCCCCTCGCTGCGTCCGCGGGCGGCGCGTCCTGCCCGCGCAGCCGGGGGACTCCATCGAGAGCTGAAGGATCTAAAAGAGCATCTGCCGGCACATTTCAGAGCGGCAAACGAGAGAAAATGTAACAGATCTTGTCAAGTTCCATGCTTCATGAAGAAAGTACATAGGACTAGCTGTGGCCTGTACTGTACCTACATATAAAGATGAATCGTGAATGACCAGGAATGCGGAGGGGTAAAGATAACCAAAGGAAAATTAGCCAAAGTTATATGGACAAATATGGAGTAAAATATGGAGTTATATTGTCCAAATATGGAGTACGAAATATAGAATGGTGGACAAATATGGAGTTAACCAAACAAACCAAATATGGAAGTTAACCAAACCAAATATGGAGTTAACTAAATATGGAGATAACCAAAGGAAAGTTAACCAAAGTTATACGGACAAATATGGAGTACAAATATGGAGTTATATCGTACAAATATGAAGTACGAAATATAGTATTATTTAGAAATACGTTTTCGATTAGTTTCATTTATTTAACGTAAAAAACTATTAAAACTGTGAAGAACTGGGTAGAAAAGTGCAATCTGTGAACTGTTTCTTGAGCTTTGGGATCTCTGCTCTAACTCATTCAAATGAAGGTGAATTATGAATACCCAAAGAAACGAGCGTTTGTGGCAAGAATTGGCATGGAAATATTTGTTCCTGTGTAATAACAACTATATCCAAAAGTAAATAAGTTACGAATTTTGAATATTATATCTATTGTTTTACGTGAAAGAATCGACTTGCTGCAGCAAGAAAATTGAACTATTATATGAAATTATTAAAATCTCTCTCTCTCTCTCTCTCTCTCTCTCTCTCTCTCTCTCTCTCGCCTTCTCTATCCTCCCTCTCTCTTTCTCCTCTCTCCTTCTCTCTCCTCTCTCCTTCTCTCTCCTCTCTCCCTCTCTCTCTTCTCTGGTGAACTGCTACAAAAAGTGAATCTCATGAGAACAAGGTTCAGAAATATGTTTTTACTGATATGTTATAGTTTATTATTATCTTAGTACGAGGCTCAATATACGAGTGTACTGCATACTTTCCTTCATCGCAAGGTTCGTGGTTACGAAGAAAATACGAAAACAGTTGAATGATGTACATGTTCTCTTACGGAGTTAATTATGAAAGGGGATTATGGGAGGAAAATATGAGAAGACAAATCGAGTCAAGTTAACATCTAGTTATTTAGTACGTAAATTCATCAGAATCAATAAAATTAGGTAAAAAAAAGATGTGTATGTACTATGGAGGTTAAGGGGGAAGATACACCTTAAAAACTTAAAAAAATCGATTTATGAAAACAGTTTTTTCCTATGCATTAATTATTCAGGTATATTTTGGTGAAAAAATATTTCGATATCTGCAATAGTTTTCGATTTATGATTTCAAAGGTATGTTTCTACATCATGCATCTATTAGAGTAGTAAGGGAGGCAAATCTCAAGACTCTAACTTCGTCCCTTGTTTTCCAGAATTACCGTTTTTAAGATCCGTTCCCCATATAACTCAAAAACTAATCATTTTAAAGCTATGAAACTTTTAGTATGCATTTAACTAAGTATTATCAACAAAAGCATACTAAATCATACACTTTAGATCAATAGTTTTTGTGATAAAAATTATAAAAATGAAAAACTATTAATAATCCATATCTTAATTTTGTATTCAATTTAAAAATATTATTTATCAAGAGATCTAAATGGTTTGTACCTGTGAGTATTTCCAACAAATTAAAATAAGAAATTTGTACAAATCTTCCAAATTATTTGAGTTATTAGGGAAACACTAAGTTAGTGCTTGAAAAAATTATTGTATTTTGATTTTGTTTTAAATTTAAGTTAATTAAATTGTTTCTCGTAGATGAATGATATTTCTGTGTGTCAGTTCATTTTCACTGCTGTGGATTATGATGTTAACGTAGAAAAGTGTAAAAATAATAAAAATTTAAATGCTGTCAGCTGTATCTTTCCCCTTAACTGGTTCTAATGACCTCAGGCAATAAAAAGCTTTGGGGCATTTTGTCGCCGCTCGATCATTAGAACCCTTATAACGCCCTAAGTGCATAAATATCTATTTTACAATTATAAATTGCGGTAACTTTTCAGTGTTCAATAGGTAGTCGAGGACTGCTGCGTAAGTGATTTATCGGAGGTGTCACAATGATAACGAAAGATTAATTGTGAAGTACTGTTGCTGTAACAGGGAAAGCGTACGAGGTGATTTTTGTCAAATATCAAAGTGTGCCTTTAATAGCAGCACGGTATTTCCGTCAGCCATGCGCGGCTAGTGTATCCTGATTGGATGAAATTTAAACGTGGCAGTTAGGCAACTCCCGCGTTGACGGCTCCACCCATTGCAGTTGATTTGATTGATTAATGTTTCCGGGTATCTCAATTGCTATATTGATTGATTTTTTAGTGTTTCCGGGCGCGTCAACTGCTTTGGTCATTATTCCCGTCAGTGTAGTGCGTGTTTTTTTCGCGGGCGGTGATCTTCCCCCACTGGATGTCGAGATCCGGCGCCGACCTACCGTCGGCTAGTGGGGTTTCCCCCTAAACAGGACTCTCCCACCAGCGGGGCACCGCCCCAGTCGGGACAAGCTCTAAGCTCCCAACCGATCTCCCGGAATATGTGATAGTGTAGTGCATGTTAGTGTAAGTGTGTGTGTAAGGGGAGAAACCACGGAAAATTACCGATCAGAGCAGCCGGCCGCTAGAATTCTCCTCCAGACAGCGACTGAATTCGACCTAGCTGAAAAGCTAGTGTCGAAAATCCTGCCGCCGTCAGACCTCGAACCTAGAACCTCCCGGTCAATTGCTATAGTCATTGGTTCCGTTACAGTAATGAATGTTTTTATCGCGGGAGAAGAGGGGTTCTTCCTCCTCTGAATGGTGAGAACCGTCGACGACCTTCATTTCTGCTTGGGGGATTTCTCTCTCCAGATATATCCCCCAGCAGGGGATAAGCAGGGGACTCCCAAAGATTTAAGCTCCCGACTGGTCTCCCGATATATCTGGTGATGTGGTGCGTGTAAGTGTTCGTAAATAAGAATAAGACCACCGACAAGACTCGAACCTATGAACACGTAAGCTTCCGTTCGGGTGACGCCGCGTAGTGGGTCGAGAGGTCGACGTTTCGCCTGTCATGTCGCACGCTTCCTCAGGACAGTGACAGCGCGTTGCTGC
Source organism: Teleogryllus occipitalis (assembly GCA_011170035.1). Lineage (NCBI taxonomy): Eukaryota > Metazoa > Arthropoda > Insecta > Orthoptera > Gryllidae > Teleogryllus > Teleogryllus occipitalis. The sequence goes on from BLKR01000703.1 coordinate 125,828, forward strand.
GTGTCGGGTATTATATATTGTCCGGACTGGGCATCCGGGTGGGGCAGGTGCGCCGTGTTTGACGGAGGGGTCCCTCTGATTAAATATTGATACTCATTGTGAAAGGAGACTGAGTGAACCTTAGGATCGCCTGAATAGGACACAGCCGGGTAAAAATCCTCACCATTAATGGGGTTTGAACCTGGGTCCCTCCGATTAGCAAACGTGTGTCCTAACCACTATGTATTTGATTGTTTTAATTTCTCGCAACTCCTGAATGCTGCCTGGTGGGTTATTTGGTGGGAGGATATTAAACGGCAGCGGCCGTTCGTATTGCGCTACTCTCTGTATCTAGGGGCTCTAATCACCGCCGGGGCGCCGCCTGCACCGGATGCCGGAAGGGGCGGGCGCTCCGTTTCTCGTTTTCCGAATGAATCGCAGCGAGCGCAGCGCCCTCTTTCGCGGCGCCCTCGAGGAGGAAATTCGCCCGACTCGCTCGCCCGCCCGCGGCCACTTTCTTTGACTCCCAAGACTCGAGCATCCTCGCGAGGCCGTTTTCCAACTTTTACTTGCCTGCGATGAGGACCCGTCTGCTTATTGGGGCGGTTCGCCGCTAAGTGAATCTGCCTGTGAAAGCAGGAAATCCTACTGCGCCAACTCGCGTTCTCCAGTAATGGTGCAGAACGTAAAGCGGTTATAATATACTACTAAACTACTAAATATTAATAAACTAGAAAAAAGCATAAATTTTTAAATTTTGTTGCATGGAAATTAAAATTACCCTACAAATCAGTTTTATTTTGCACCACTATGAAAAATGTGCAAATTAGTAAATGAATATACACATTAGTATATATATATATATATATATATATATATATATATATATATATATATATATATATATATATATATTCTAACGCCACCAACTACCGTAGCTGTTGTCGGAAAGAATGCTCTTTCGAGCTTTGAATATCTCAGGGGGCAGGATCTTTGGGGTGTGAGAAAGACATACACCTAGACACAGAATTAGGTAAATCAATAATATATTCTTAGAAAGTAATGCACAAATTAAACCCTTTACACTGTCATAGAAAAGAGAACAAAAAATACCAAATTGTTAACTGCGCGCTAGGACGCATGCAAATCCACTAGTGGTAATATCTCTTAGAAAAATTGCAAAAAAAAATGTTTGCTTAATGATTTCAGTCTTCACTTAACTTGCGATCATTTGCCTTATAACACCCGTGCACGGAGTTCTTGTTTGACCAATATTATTTAATGAAATTTAACTTTTTCTACTCGTCCTGGATTGATTTACCAGTACACATTATCACAGGTCTTACTGCTATTCACATACAAAACTTTCCTCGTCAATAATTACATACACAAAATGAGGAACACAAATTAACTATCTTTACTACAGCTTCTGAATAAAATGTACCACCGGCGTACGAGGTTATATCAAATACTTCGCCGTTACTTAGTTTTAAGGTGAACGTGCAAGATTTAGTATTCTGGTTTTTGGCGCGAACACTACCTTTCTAGTTACTGTCTCCCACTTCAGTTTTATGCAAATTTGGAAATACAGCCGTGCCGCCACTCGCGTTCCTGCCACGTAGCCCGCTTCGGTGTTGCTCCGAAGGCCACCCGGTCTTCTTTGCGCCCGCCACCAGATCCATAGACCAGTCTTCTTAACGTCCGCCACCAGATCCACGTCTCGTCTTAATTTCGCCCGCCTATCTTGCGACACGCGTACGTGTATTGCCCAGTCTCTCTGCGTGCGCTTGCTGGCGTGTCGTTTCACTAATGCTTTATGAAACTCGCACTGTTCCGCAGTCGCGGCCACTATTCTGCTCCGTCCTAAATTTTCACAGTTCTTACAACCGTTTCATACAGTGTTCTACTTAAATCACGTAGCCTCGTTACTATATCACTTCTCTCACTTCCTAATGCCTCAATAATTACTACGGATTCTCTCCAATAACTATCCCGCTATCTTACTCGACCTCTCACCTTGGCGTCTCACACAAGAAGGGCCTTTTTTTCAGGCTTTTTTTCCTAGGGCTTTTATCCAGGCGACAGCCGGTTGCCCTTTACGTCCCGAATGGACGCATATTCGACCAAACACTAGACAAACACTCTTGCGGGCTTCTCTGATCTGGGGTCAACAGAACGCGAGGCCCTCCGCGACAACACACACAAAGTCAAGGGACAAACAGCCATGCCCAAGGCGGGACACGAACCCGCGACCCTTCGGACCGAAGCGCTGAGTCGGTACTCGCTCTTAGCCACCTCGGCCATCCAGGTCGGCTTTTCAGGCCTTTTTATCTCGCTTTAATTGTCGATAACGGACGAAAACTCGTTATGTCCTAAACTTTGCAGCCCGTAAACAACATAATCTTATTTCATTTCATTCCCTTATAGTTTACAAACGTAAGGTTTCGCAAGTGTTCATGACACTACCCGCGACCAAAGGGCTTTTTCCTCTGTCTACAGGTCTTTTTCTCCCGCTCTAATTGTCGATCGCAAACAAAAATCTGAAATACCCGTAAACGTTGTAGCACATAAACAACAATCTTATTCCATATCGTTCACTTATAGCTTCGAAACGTAAGGATTCGCAAATTTGCACATGACCACCCCACGAACAAAGGTCTTTTTGGCAATTTCCCCTTGTCCACAGGTCTTTTTCTCCCGTTGTATTTGTCGATAGCGAACAAAAACCCATCGCGTAGGGACGCGGCAGCTCCCTCGTTGAGCGTTGGACGCTCACGCGTGTCGCGGCCGTCCAGTCATTCGCGCGAATTAGCGCCCGCCTGTGAAAGAGGTCGCGCCCGTGTTGGCCGGTGGGAGGGGCGGGGCGGGGCGGGGGTGGGGGCAGGATGGGGGTGGGTGCGGCCGGGCCGGGGTGGGGGGTGGGGCAGCCGGAAGGCCGGGGCGGGGGCGGGAGCGGGGGCGGGAGCCCGGGGCAGGAGCTCGAAGGGCAGGGCAGGGCGGGGTGGGGCGGGGTGGGGCGGCCGGGGTGGGGCGGGGCGGGGCGGGGCAGAGCGGGGCAGAGCGGGGCGGGGCGGGGAGGGGCGGCCGCAATCGGTGCACCTGCAATCGAATGGTGGTGGGAAAAGCGTGCGCTGAAAAGGTGGACGCGGCCGCGGGCGACTCTTTTGTGGGGGCGGCAAACGCGCGTTTAAACTCACGCGTGCCCGCGCCCGCGCCGCTGGCCAAGCCCTCGCTCAGGGCTTCAAGCGGCTCACGCGGCTTCTGTCCCGCTGCCCGTGGATGGCGCACCGCAATGGAAGGCAGATTCACTGCTTTTTTTACGGCGGCGGACTGATTTTATGCGAGCGTTCGTTCTAATCACCCTGTTCCGTTATGACGTCCCACGTAAATTGACTGATTGATTGTTTCTGGACAGCGTCAATGGCTAAGGTCATTAATTTCGTAAGTGTAGTGCATGGTTTCTTATCGCGGAAGGGGGCAGTGATATTTGTCCTCGAATGGTGAGATTCGGTGCTGACTTACTCGTCGGCATGCTGTGTTTTCCCCAACCAGCGTGGCACCGCTTCAGTCGGAATCAACTCTAAGCTCCCGTCTGGTCTCCCGTCATGTCTGGAAGTGCAAGGAAGTGTGTGTGTGTGTGTGTGTGTGTGTGTGTGTGTGTGTGTGAGTGTGTGTGTGTGTGTGTGTATGTAAGGAGAGATGATAGGACATGGAAGAGGAAGTAACGATCACTCACGGTCCGTGGACCGTTTGCTAGGGTACTACTCCGGCATACCTCGGGTGTTGATAGGAGAATCCACGGAAAACTACCGATTAGGTGCGGCGGTTGTTAGAATTCTCCTCCAGACTACGGCTGGAATGTAAATCCTGCCCTCGCCTTAACTCGAACCCTAGAACCTTCCAGTCAGAGACACTGCAGGGACATCAACTCCCTGGGTCGTCTCACCTACGTGTTAGGTGGGTCGTCCGATCTAAAGGAAATACGTGGTGAAGAACAGTTAAGAGAAAACAGGTTGGTAGGAGAACGCTTTACTATGGACAGAAAGTTTGTTGAGGACATTTGGTCTCAAAGCAGGGACAAGCTAATATGTTTGCGTGAATAGTTTCACAAATAATTTATGAATCTTGAATTCCGGCAGCCTTAAAGTGTTGAGAGAGATGGTAAAAGAACAAAGTATGTTTCGGTGGGTAAAATATTAGCAAGTCATAAAGTCTTAAAATAAGTAAAACACAGAGAGTGACTTTTGCCGTTAGGTTAGTTGACTATATTGTCTTTAGAAGAAATGATATTTCATTATTGAAATTTAGAGTTACTATTTAAGAAGAATTCTCAAGAAACGTAAGATCGGTATTCAACGACGATTTCAGGTAGATATTTTTCTGCAACCACTGATTGACGTGTCGCTGAGTCGTGATCTCCTAGACAAAAAGCCATACACGGGAGATTGGCGTCGTTCGGAAACAGAAGGCATATAATCCCGCTATGGGGTCTGGGATGAATGTGATGATTTACACTTATGAGAATATTGGCCAACAAGTACAAGTAGCCTTTTTATTTTCCAAAACTGTACGTACAAAAGGGCCTCAAAAGTCCGTTGGTCTTTTAGAAGCGTAATTTATTTTTTCACGCAAAACTAATTTTAAAATGGAGTGCGTGTTATATATCGGTGCGTATTAATGTGTTGATGAATTTTATACGTCGGCATACTCAATATTACAAAACTGAATATTAAAATTAATCATGTTGGTATTGCTGCTAAATGGTGTCATAAAACACTTCATTAAAACAATTGTTTCAGTAAAATCTGTGGTTTATATTGAGGCGATACAAACACAAATTCTAACAAGCTTTGAAAGTTGTTTTCGAAACAGTTTTGATGTTCTTATACATTTTGTATTATCATATGGAGATAAATTTTATTGTATAATTTTTAAAGTAATTCATAATTACAAATCTATTGTGAGTTGAAAAAGAATTCTCTGTCTGTCCTTCTTGATGTGAAAAAACACATTCCATAAGCTTTCATTTCGTATGTAATCCTTCTGAAAAACATCCCAAGCAATCTCCGCAAAAGAACGTGTTAACAAACAAAATGATGTTTAGAAATCTTGCATTGAGACTTATTTATATTCTTTCCTGATGAGAAATATTAGTCGCAACCAATAAAACAAAAAAAATCGTAAAATAAAATAATAGCACAGAATGTTTCTCTTCCTCTGAATGATGAAGGATGCACACAGCTAGCCAGGAATCCCACGCAGACAACGAACTTTCGAGGCTTCTAGAATCTGCGGAAAGGCGAATTCTCTGTAAGAAGTTTCTGCGCATATTTACCGCGGAAGCATGCGGGCTTCGTACGAATTAAGAGCGAGAGGCGTAAGTCCCTGTCGAAACCGCAGCGAGTTGCAGTCGAGATTTCGTTTCGAGCGAGCAAGGGCTTCCCGCGCACCGGCGCAACTTCGCCTCTCGAATGTTTTAAATTGCGCCTCGCCCCCGCAGAGCGCGCCGCTTCTCGGAGGAGCCGCAGCCAGCTCGACCCCTTAACACAGGATATTAAGGGGCGTCGATGGGGTGCCCAGGATATTAGGGGAGATCTCAAATTCCAGACCTGCCAAGCAGTGAATTGCTCATAATTTTGGTTGATTTGGTTGAGTTCTTTCTACATCTGCTGACGTAATTTTTTATCAGATTTTATGGTAAATACGTATTCCATTGCTTAAAAAATAGGAATGATTAAATAGTCTAATGGAATTTTTTAACATGAGTTGAACAGTACAAATACGAGGAAGTAGAAGAGGAAAAATGAAAGAATAAATATAAAAATGGTGTGGAAATACACCCATACATATTCACACATACCCCTTTTAAAATCTTAAAACGATCTTTTTTGTATACCATCATTATAAACGACCCTTTTCGATACCCCGAATCGTGCATAATCCAGTATTTTATCGCACGCTACATGACGTCATCGCCATTATTAAACGCGACATGACGTCACCACACATTCAGCCAATAGTAGCGAGAGAATCGTGGGGAGGTAGAAGAAGACGGAACAGCCGACCACCGTTTTCTCGCACGGATGTCAACAATGCCATCTTGAATTTGATTTCCAGAGGGCGTTGGATGTCAAGCACCCGAGACGTCAGAAGAAAGTTGTTTCGCGAAATTAAGTTTGATTCTCTTGTAAATTTATAATGCTGTTATACAAAAATATAGCGTATGCAACTCGTTTATAATGTTGCTTTATTGCATTCGTACAAATTTGAAAACTCGCTCCTAACGTCGCTCGTTTTCAGAACATGTACTCATGCAATAAAGCTTAACATTATAAATTATTTGCATAAACTACTATTATGCCCCTCATTTTTTAATGTTTTTGTAATTATTTTATTTCTTATCCTATACATTGGAACACTCCAGGGGAAGCACTCTTCTAAAACGGCATGTGCGTCTTATATCTAACAGGTTAGTGCATTTCAATATCAAGTCAATGGACACTCGAGGATCATCAGATGTTACAAATTCATCATTGTGTTTATCAATACGAACAAACAAAGAGGTAATTAAAGTTTCAGCAGTTAACGTTTAGGTGTGTATGTATACTTTTCTCAGAATATCCACTTAAAAAAATTCACTTATCTCAAATTGAGTCCAATGAAATAGTTATTTGATCTCTTCGAAATAGATGGAATGAATTCGAACCTCCTGCCCTTCGCTGGGCTGACGGGTTCTTAACTCACTTCAGCGATACTCGGCTTGACTTATCAACGGACAGTTATAACAAGGCTGAGCTGTGGTGACATTTACCTCAATGACAAATCAAAAACTCCGCGTTTGCGCTTGAAAATATGTCACGCTAACGCAAACTAATTTTGTATCCGGTCGCCGGAGGGAGACATTTGTTGGTATGACGAGGACGCTTGTAGCGAATAACAAATACCAAGAAGTTCCAATTGTATTCACCGTGTCTGTGTTATTTCGTGACAATAGAGAATTAGGGTTTTTTTGTTCATTGAAATTCATGTCTCGTGGCTATTTAAATCCATTAAAACGGCAATAAATCTCTATCTTCGATGGTATTCAGTAAGTACTCCAAATTCAGTAAGCCCTAAGCTCCCGACCGCTCTCCCGGAATATGTGGTAGTGCAGTGCATGTTAGTGTGTGTGTGTGTGTGTGTAAGGGAGAGGAGAGGACAAGGAAGAGGAAGGAAAGATCGCGCGCGGTCCGTGGCCTGTTTGCTAGGGTACTGCTCCGGCATTCGCCTGGTATTGATCGGAGAAACCACGGAAAACTACCGATCAGAGCAGCCGGCCGCTAGAATTCTCCTCCAGACAGCGACTGAATTCGACCTAGCTGAAAAGCTAGGAATGGATTATATTGCTAGCTAAATGGATTATATTGCAAATTTTATACTCTCAACACACATAAAATTCTTTAACAAAACATATAAAGAAATTATATAATTTATAAATGCTAGATGTTGATTTAGTGGTTTTCAAGTATTGGACACTCCTGGTCAGGGAGTATTCATGTTTTCCGTCTGTTCATATCTCCTAAAATCCTGCTTAGCTGCTGAATCCATATGATTAAGTTGGATGGAGAGACCGGAATATTGCTGAAAAGTAAAATACTTCAAGTAACTATCGTATTTTCATGATGACAGATCACAGGGAGCCATTACAAAATGGCAGAGGTGAAATATTTGCTGAGACCTGCCGCTCTCAGCGGTCGTTGGAAGATGAGATCGTGGTCTGAATGAAGCGCTCTGTCCACTACACCATATTTGTTTGCTGCACTGTTTCAAAAACGGAACAGTAGATTTCAACGTTTTTATTCTCATGTTTCATATTGCAAATTTTATACACGGGGAGAGACCGGAATATCGCTGAAAAGTGAAATACTTCAAGTAACTATCGTATTTTCCTGATGACAGAGGACAGGGAGCCATTACAAAATGGCAGAGGTGAAATATTTGCTAAGAGCAGCCGCTCTCAGCGGTCTTTGGAAGATGAGATCGTGGCCTGAATGAAGCGCTCTGTCCACTACACCATATTTGTTTGCTGCCCTGTTTCAAAAATGGAACAGTAGATTTCAACGTTTTTATTCTCATGTTTCATATTGCAAATTTTATACCCGGGGAGAGACCGGAATATCGCTGAAAAGTAAAATACTTCAAGTAACTATCGTATTTTCGTGATGACAAAGGACAGGGAGCCATTACAAAATGGCAGAGGTGAAATATTTGCGGAGAGCCGCCGCTCCCAGGAGGCCTTGAAGAACGAGAACCTGCGGTTGCTCTCTCCCCTAATGCTCTTAATGCTGCCTCCGACGCACAACGATCACAACGGGCGCGATGAAAATGAAAGATCCCGACAGGTCCCGAGGTCGCTCCGCGGCATGCACTGAAAGTAATTTATCGGCATCGCAGCGAGAAAAATTTCACAGTAATCGATGTCTGTTGAAGCAGGTGATTTATATCCGTTAACATCCGAGTGTATCGGATGTTCGATATGCCATTTTTCTGCATTTACTTTCTAGATGTACTAAATGTCTCTCTAATGTAAAGTGAAAGTGAATCTAAGTGCTATGTCTTGTAAATATAAAGCGAGTAAAGGAGACGGGAAATAAAATTGGGCTTTTACTTAGTTGTAATAAATGGATGCTGAAAATATACCTAAGTATTCTCGCTATTTACAATTTTGCATTTTATGTTATATCAACTTTATTGATCGTATTAATATTGGTAACTGTAAAAGTACGTTTCATTATTATAGCGTAAATGGTGATAAGATGCTTTTCAAACTATCTTACGAGTTAATTTTTTTTTTTACAAAAAATGGGCGAGGTATAAAAGATAGGAACTGTAAAGTGAAAATAAAAATATATTCCAATTCTTTCACTTTTGAGAGTTACTTTGGTACTTCTTATAAACGAAAAACCTTATTCTCATCGATCAAACTTTTTGAAGTGAAACTTTTTTAAAGTGCGGGAAGGGCAAACCGGCTTGATTCAGACGTAAAGTGAAGCGAGTAGTTGCTCTCGCTACATTTGGGCGATGGCTTCTGTTGCTTGGAGACGCGAGGGGCTGCGTGGTGACCTCCGGAGGAACTTCGTCGACCGAGCGTGTCGAGTTATTTGTTGCTATTTAGACAATTTTGTCCAATCGTAGCGAAGCCTCGTGTCTCTCGTCGCAAATCTGTTGCTTTAGTGAAGTCGTAGGCTTCCGCGGCCAGAGTCTTGCAAATGATCGTGGCTGACTGGGTGGCGTCCCCGTCCAAAGCTGTGTTTTTTTTAAATTTTTAATTTTATTTATTTAACAGAGTGAGCTGATTATACAACGCTCAGCCATATGGCTTTTCAGTTGTTAGGAGCGAGCATTTACAGGCGAAAATATGCGAAGGGGGTGGCTACGGCCACCTCCCATTAAACATAGATTGAAGTAGTGCGAATGATAAAGTGGAGGAATACATATTGTTGACTTGTTATGGGACGACTATTTATTTCATTATTTTATATCAGCTAGTTACCGGAGGAAGATCTAGAAGGGGAGTCGGTTGCGGAGACGAGGTTCTACGGGATGCTCTTTACCTATGTTGTAGTGAGAAGCACTGGTAACTGAGGGTAGATTTTGGAAGAATGATGAGAAAAATGTTTAATGATGTATGTTAGGACGGGCTCTATGGCTAGGTATTTGTGAAGGTTAGAGTTGGTTATAAACCAAGGTGCGTTAACTGCAGTTCTGAGGAACCTATTTTGAAATATTTGGATTTTGTTGATGGTAAGGCTGTGTTGCCGACGTTTCGATCATCTTTTAACAGCCTTCGACGCGGCGTCACCCGGACCGCCAAGATCATTTACTGTTTCTCTAGCTCAGCCGTGTGCGTTCATGCTCGCCCTGAGCGAAGCGTGTACTGTCTGCATACGTAGTATAAGGCAATCTCTAGACACTTGCGTGTTGTATTTAGAATAAATATATGGCCTATGTAGATTATGTTCAATGCAAATTGGTTACAAAATTGGCATATACAATTGGTTTTAATTCGCCATTGCTCGGACTTATCGATCTTTGAACTTAAAAACCTTCACTAACCTCACACTCCAGACGAAATGACGACTGCTTTTGGTAAATCGATTGCAATTAGCGCCGGAAAGCAAAACAGTTTCTAGGATTTTAGTTGGTCTTGAAAATGATGAACTGAACAAATGACGACCAATAAGCGTACATTTTGTTCATTTTAAGGAATTATTATGTTAGTATCTATGTTACAAAACCGGTTAATAAGAGTAAGTAGTAACACATCAAAGACACATCATCATTTAAGAACATAATGAAATTTAGTTGAGTAGAAAGCTCAAACTTATTTTTAAACGAAACTATTAGTTTTAAATATATTTGAATATTTGTAACCTTCTTTAGTTATCATAAACCTGCAACTTCTTTCTTGAAGTAATGAATATCTGGAAATTGATGAATAAATGAAAACTATTTTTTTATTTAATAAAAAGATATTCCTGAATTAAATACCACACAACCGTTTTCTAATCGTAAATAATAATATTAATAATAATAGTAATAATAATAATAATAATAATAATAATAATAATAATAATAATAATAATAATAATAATAATAATAATAATAATAATCGTTCACAAATTAAAACGAAGGCATACATAAAATCAACGTTTTCTAGAACGTAAGAACAACCTTTCTCTTTTACCGCATGTAAGTCTCAGACATCATTTAAACTCTTCCGCGCGTATCACATATTTCACTCTAAAATCCACCTCACTCAAATTCCTACTTCGTATGAATGTAGTAGGCTTCGTGTCGGTTTCTCAATGAACTGTCTCTCCAGTCACTCCGCGTGCACGCATGTGTGCGAAGCGGCCAAAGCGAGAGGGTTTCCCCATTTCTGAAAATATTTTGATCCCTCGAGGAGACGAAAGATCATACACATCACGTGCGGGAGTTTGTCGTACAGCAACATCCTATTACTCTGCACTCCCCGTGGCTTTCAGAGGCGGTTTTACTAATGGTGCGGCGTGACCGGGCATGGGCGGGGAGTCACTACATAGGGATTCGGCCGCATGTGCAAAGAGCGCATGAAACTGGAGCACGCGCGCGTGCTCTGCCGAGAGCTCGTCCAAACAGATGCGGGGGCGGCCGCGGTCCCTCGAGGCGCTGTCATTACGCGCCCGCCGCGCCCCCTCTGGCGGTCAAAGCGGTAATTAGCTTCCCGTTCGGCAGACGAAGTTACTCCTTTTGCCGCCCCTGTTGCCACCTCGCACGCTTAAACGTCCCACCCGCACTCCCAGCAGACAGGGCACTGACTGTGGAAGAGTAACTCCAAGGTGTACTCGTGTCTAAGTATGTGTGTAAATTATCAGATATCTGGGTCAAGCTCCCAAGTCAGTCCTTTCTGCTGCTAGCCGGTCCGATTAGAGTAATAAGTTTGTAACAGTTTCATGGTGCCCAGTACGCAAGGGTTGCTGGTTCGAACACGGCGAACGTCATTATTTTGTAGCAAAATATATGTAATGTATTGAAAGGTTATACTAAAGGAACTCTTATTAACTACGCTATCTACAACCTTAAGAACATACGTGTGTGTATCCTTACAATGTTCCTTATTATTAGATCTAGATCTTGGAATAATCAAATATAAAATCAGTTATTGTTACATCAAAGAAACAATTTAACGTGTAAAATGTGCTGTAGGTAAGATAGATCTGGCACATCTTTTCATCAAATTGAGTATGCAAAAAATCTTGAAATAGAGTATAAAAATTTTAATATCAAATGAGAAAGTAAAAAAAAAGTATACATGCATGGCCGGAAAAGATATTACATGATCCAAAAATCAAAAAGCAGCTCACCATAAAAAATACATCAAATTTTCTGTACGTTCAAAAAAATTAAAAACCCGTTTTTAAATTGAGTCTATCGTCTCTAATCCTCCATGTGATTAGTAGTCGTCGTTGTTCTCCCCGTCTGACTTATCGGGTGAACTACTTTCCTTCTCAGCCTCCCTGTAATCATTCTCCAACGCAGCCAGATCATGTCGTGCTTCTTCAAACTCGGCTTCGTCCATGCCTTCGCCGATGTACCAGTGAACGAACGCTCTCTTCTGATACATTAGATCGAACTTCTTGTTGACACGAGCCCAAGCGCTGTTAATGGCCGTCGTATTCGATAACATACAGACAGCTCTTTCGACTGGGGCCATGTCCGCTCCAGGGACTACGGAAGGTTTTTGGGAATTAATCCCAACCTGTAAAATCAAATTCATTTTCTTGTTTTATACTGCATGATGACTAACTTTTCCGTAATGTTAAAAGGGTGAAATAAAATACGTTTCTATTATAAAATGTTTTCTCCAAGTTCAGAATCAATGTTTGCCGTTACTGTTTCCATTTCTTACAATACTTCAGACTTTTTTAAATTAATGCATTTAACATTCGTATTTGATGAAAAATAATGAATAATATATGGTTGTATTTGGGTTTTTTCGTAACGTGGTGGGTGACATTAGGTCATTTTTACACCTCCTGCCATATAAAATGAATCCTTATCACAGTGATAAGTACATGTTTGCGGCTATGAGCTCCGTTGAGAAGGACGTTCGCGAATTAATTAAAAATATTCATTTTATAAGGCGGGAGGTGTAAAAATGACCTAATGTCATCCGCCACGTCACGAAAACCCAAGTATAAGTCAAATGTTATTTTATATAAACACATTAGATTTCATCGCAAAATACACCATATGTTATAATGTCATTACCTATGTTGTAATGCCATTACCTTAAATCCTGTAGGACACCAGTCGACAAATTGAATACATTTCTTCTTTTTGATAGTGGCTATCGCTGCGTTTACGTCTTTTGGCACGACGTCTCCACGATAGAGCAAGCAGCAGGCCATGTACTTGCCGCTCCTGTGATCGCACTTAACGAACTGATTAATCGGCTCGAAGCAGGCGGATGTGATGTCCGCTACCGACATCTGCTCGTGATTAGCTTTTTCGCTGGAGATTATGGGTGCATAAGTCGTCAGCGGAAAATGGATCCGTGGGTACGGGACCAAATTGGTTTGAAAATCTGATAAATCCACGTTGAGCGCTCCATCAAAGCGAAGAGACGCAGTTATAGATGATACAACCTGGAGATAAAAGGAAAGCAGCCACATTAGTGTCTGTTGTGAAGGGTAAATAACGTAAAAACCGATGTCACCTACTTGTCCAATAATTCGATTAAGATTGCTGTATGATGGGCGCCCAATTCCAAGTTGATGAACACATAGATCATAAATTGCTTCGTTGTCCACCATAAATGTGCAATCTGCAGTGTCCAGAGTAGCATGTACTGACAAAATAGAATTATATGGTTCCACCACAGCGCTCGATACCTGCGAAAGAGAATGAGAGTAAATTGAAGAAGAAACCCGCTGATATTATAGTTTTTAGTCTTACAGAAACATAATTAATTTGATTCACTAGTAAATGCAATTGAGAGCGGAAAGAGAAGTACGATATATACTGTTTGCAATATGAACAATGATAAACAATAGTGTAATAAATATTTCTATAACTTTTCTAATACTATCACATTTGCTTATATTCTCCCAAAGCTTTCTAATGTAACCCCTTTTAGTTTAGTACCTCACATTAATTACACCAAAATACCTTCTTTATAATATTTGTTGTTAGTCTGTTGCGTTTGAATCACTTTTTTGGAACATATACGGAATCTGTACACACGTAAAATAAATTTTGTTTTGAGATGCAGATAATCTTCGATAATTTCTTTTATCTATTTCATATGCCTTGGTTTATCTCGTTCGTAAAGTAAAGCACATCAAATTAGTTCCAAAAGTCAATAAACGCCCGTTCAATCTAAAAACTGCCGATGACCACAAAACATATTTACCATCCTTCGGAGTTCGTAAAGTGATCAGCTGGAATTTTAAAACGCATGATAACTTCATTTAACGAATAAAATATTATGTACACGTAAGCTTCCGCGGCTCGCGTCGATTATTTCTTGGCTGTCCGGGTGACGCCGCATAGTCCGCGTATCAAAGACGGGTTACCACCTTTCCAGTCGGCAGGTGTTTATGAAGTTCCCTGCAGCTGTGGCAGGACGTACATCGGTGAGACCGGGCGCACTGTGTCGGAACGCCTTAAGGAGCACATCTCCCATTACAGTAGGAACAACACCAACCGTTCGGCTATAGTACACCACTCGGAGGTTTCGGGACATGCCATTGATTTCGACAAGACTCGGCTCCTACATAAGGAAAACAGGTACTGGCCCAGACGCTTCAAAGAGGCTTTAGAAATCAAGCCGACGTCGTATATGGCCGAATTATGGCGGCCTGCTCCTTGTGGGGAGCTCTTCCGCCAGTGGTGCTCGTTTGTTGGTGTTAGATTCAGCTTTTGCGGCCGCCCTATGATTGTCTCATATGTGGGCGGCGCGCGTTGTCTCGTTCAGGTTTTGTAGGTATTTTTCTTTTACCTAATTCTGTAGGTTTTTGTTTGCTGCTCCCAAAAAGAAGTGATGTTGTTTTTTTTCAAGTCATTTCCCGTCGTCACTCGTTCCCCGGTCTCTTATTTATTTGATATTTACAAGTTTTGTTTTACAGTACTTTACAATATAATTAAACAGTATTTTACAGTATGACTTAACCTATCTTAACCTACCCGCAACCAATAAATGACCTAATAAGTAATACATAGTGATCTAAATTCGTAATAACCTATAAAACCTAATTAATTGATTATCTGTTAAATTTAACCTACCCAACACCTAACATAGTGAACGTAATTAATTTACCTAATGGCCTAATACCTAATACATAATGAAATCATACATTAGAAATCAATATACGGCCGCATAACATAAACGCGGACGCCGGGCTCAACCTTAACCCGGCCTGGAAATCGCTACTTCCACCAATCCGCGACTGCGAGGACGCTGCCCCACACCGTCCGACCACGAGGACGCTTGGCGCGAGGCCAGGGTTGGCACGGTCCGCCAGCCAATCAGAGCGACCCCTCCGCCTATCACGGCGCACCCACCCCACCCGGCCGGACAATATATAACACCCGTCGCAGAACATCGAGATGTTAGGGAGGAGTAATTCGGTTTTCGCAAGCAGCGTTCCTCCGCGATGCAGGCGCTTCGCTTCGCTTTCTTTGTTATGATATCTCTGATTCTGCCATCACTTATAAATTGTGCTATCATATTCTGCTCTATATTCAATCACAACAAAGCTTTACCAGCAAATCTCAAATCAAATAGTAATTTTGTTAATAATTAGTTATTAAATATTTAGAAATTTTGTTAGTAATTTAGTATTTAGCAATTTTATTTTAGTATTAACTAGCTGACCCGGCGAACTCTGTTCCGCCTTCACAGTCGGTCCCATCTTTTTTTCGCGTCGCACTCACTGTGAGAAACTGTACTATCCTTGTTGCACTCGTGATAATAAAGCTATTGCAGATTGGTGTTTTTCTCTCAAACAAAGAAGAATTTCAAAAAACGCTCTAATATTAAATAGATAAAAAAATCTATTACGTAGCAGAGCGGTTTTTTTAAATTGATTTTTGTTTAAGAGAGAAATACAAAGCTGTAATAATAGGGATCGGCTGTTAAAGGCAATAAATAAGCAGATTTTGGAATTTATTAAGTTAAATTGTTTATTAGAAAATGCAAATAAAAAAATTAAGTAGATTAATCATTCATTACTGTTCCTGTATTTTGGTGCATAGGTGAAGTATATATGGGTATAAAGTAAATATCTAATAGGTGTAGTATATATAGATATAACGGCGAACGAAAAGCGGCTATCATTATCGCCTTCTGTTATCAGTGCGGCGTTACAACAATGGGTTACCACAGGCAACAATGACCGCTAACATGCGAAATCACGCGAAAACGTGCGTTCTCACGCAGGAACGCTGTCGAATGGGATGAACAGTATCCTATGTCCGTCTCCTGGCCCTAAGCTTCCTGCTCACCAACTTTCAGCCAAATCGGTACAGCCGTTCCTGAGTTATAAATAGTGTAACTAACACGACTTTCTTTTATATATATAGATAACGGCGAACGAAAGGCGGCTATTATTATCGCCTTCTGTTATCAGTGCGGCGTTACAACATTGGGTTACCACAGGCAACAATGACCGCTAACATGCGAAATCACGCGAAAACGTGCGTTCTCACACAGGAACGCTGTCGAACGGGATAAACAGTATCCTATGACCGTCTCCTGGCCCTAAGCTTCCTGCTCACCAACTTTCAGCCAAATCGGTACAGCCGTTCTTGAGTTACAAATAGTGTAACTAACACGACTATATATAGATATAACGGCGAACGAAAGGCGGCTATCATTATCGCCTTCTGTTATCAGTGCGGCGTTACAGCAATGGGTTACAACAGGCAACAATGACCGCTAACATGCGAAATCACGCGAAAACGTGCGTTCTCACACAGGAACGCTGTCGAACGGAATAAACAGTATCTATGTCCGTCTCCTGGCCTAAGCTTCCTGCTCACCAACTTTCAGCCAAATCGGTACAGCCGTTCTTGAGTTATAAATAGTGTAACTAACACGACTCTTTTATATATATATATATATATATATATATATCTATATATATATATATATATATATATAGATATATAGATATATAGATAACGGCGAACGAAAGGCGGCTATTATTATCGCCTTCTGTTATCAGTGCGGCGTTACAACAATGGGTTACCACAGGCAACAATGACCGCTAAGATGCGAAATCACGCGAAAACGTGCGTTCTCACACAGGAACGCTGTCGAACGGGATAAACAGTATCCTATGTCCGTCTCCTGGCCCTAAGCTTCCTGCTCACCAACTTTCAGCCAAATCGGTACAGCCGTTCTTGAGTTATAAATAGTGTAACTAACACGACTTTCTTTTATATATATATAGATATATATATATATATATATATATATATATATATATATATATATATAGATATATAGATAACGGCGAACGAAAGGCGGCTATTATTATCGCCTTCTGTTATCAGTGCGGCGTTACAACAGTGGGTTACCACAGGCAACAATGACCGCTAAGATGCGAAATCACGCGAAAACGTGCGTTCTCACACAGGAACGCTGTCGAACGGGATAAACAGTATCCTATGACCGTCTCCTGGCCCTAAGCTTCCTGCTCACCAACTTTCAGCCAAATCGGTACAGCCGTTCTTGAGTTACAAATAGTGTAACTAACACGACTATATATAGATATAACGGCGAACGAAAGGCGGCTATCATTATCGCCTTCTGTTATCAGTGCGGCGTTACAACAATGGGTTACAACAGGCAACAATGACCGCTAACATGCGAAATCACGCGAAAACGTGCGTTCTCACACAGGAACGCTGTCGAACGGGATAAACAGTATCCTATGTCCGTCTCCTGGCCCTAAGCTTCCTGCTCACCAACTTTCAGCCAAATCGGTACAGCCGTTCTTGAGTTATAAATAGTGTAACTAACACGACTTTCTTTTATATATATATATATATATATATATATATATACATATATATATATAGATATAGATATATAGATAACGGCGAACGAAAGGCGGCTATTATTATCGCCTTCTGTTATCAGTGCGGCGTTACAACAGTGGGTTACCACAGGCAACAATGACCGCTAAGATGCGAAATCACGCGAAAACGTGCGTTCTCACACAGGAACGCTGTCGAACGGGATAAACAGTATTCTATGTCCGTCTCCTGGCCCTAAGCTTCCTGCTCACCAACTTTCAGCCAAATCGGTACAGCCGTTCGTGAGTTATAAATAGTGTAACTAACACGACTTTCTTTTATATATATAGATTTAATATTAAGTAATTTAGTAGTAATCAAATAGAAATCTTAATAATTTGCTAGTAAATATTTAGTCAATTTTGTTTTTAGTAATTCAGTAAACATTGTAAACAAGATCTAGGTTAGGAATCATTTAGAATTAAAATTAGAATACTAGATTTAGCAAAACTTGTAAATAACAAACTAGGTGAAGGGTAGGCTTAAGTACTATTATTAAACAAATTGTAAATAGGATTAAGGATTCTTATTATTGACATAACACTAAAAAAATTGTACAAAATAAACGAATAAATAAATAAAAAGACCGGAGAGCGGGTGCGAAACGGGAGATGACTAAACTTCAAATTTTGGGAGCAGCTTAAAGGCAACCACGAGAACGAGAACAAGCAAGAACAGTACTAAAAGTGTCAGTGACAAAGTGATGTGACAAAAAAAATAGTGAAAAATAACCTAACAAACGACCGCGGGCGCCAACATGAAACAATCATAACGGCGCCCGCAAAATAAATCAGAAAACAACCAATATCAAGAAAGCATCAAATCGGAAGAGCTCCACACCGGAGCAGGCCGTAAAACTGTACATCTCCATGATGACCATCGAGATGTTGACAAGACGAACAATCTCAAGAACTCAATACTTTTTCATACCTTTTTTAAATAATTTATACTGTTAAAACTCAAAGCCCAAAGAGGCATTGTATAGTTTTAAGTTAGATTAAGATTAGTTATAGTTAGTTTATTTAAGTTATTGCCCTCCGGAAGCTCCACAAACCGTAAGGCTGGAGCGATTGTATACCCAGTATTGAATAAATTCCCGCCTCGCCAGGGCTACTGGCGAGGGGAAAATGATAAAAAAAAAACATCGAGATGTTGTCGAAAACGTCACGGCGCTACGGACGCCTGAGTAAAGTCGGCGCCGTGGCGAAAAAGTGCTGTGTACGGTGTATAAAGTGTATATAGTGTAGTGTTAATGGAGTGTGGTGTGGTATGAATGTGTGAGTGAATGTGTTTGTAAATATACAATAAGCATGACTGAGTGAGTGAATGTAAGAAAAATAAAAAGAAAAAACAATGAACAATTTAAAGAACTTTTCCAACTATTCTTAACAATGTGTATATTAAAACAAACAGCCCAAAGAGGTTTTTGCATAGTTTTAAATTAGTTTAAGATTAGTTATAATTAGTTTATTTAAGTTATCGCCCTCCCTCAGCTCTACAAACCGAAAGGTTGGAGCTAGAATTATGTATACCCAAACTTGAATAAATTCCCGCCTCGCCAGGGCTACTGGCGAGGGGAAAATGAAAAAAAAGAAAAAAAATCGAGATGTCAATACCCTGTGGAAGCCTGCGACATGCCAGGCGAAACGTCGGCCTCTCAGCCCACTACGCGTCGTCACCCGGACAACCCAGAAGTTATTAATAAAATATTAGCCGATAAAAAATAATACCGCGTTTATAACTGCGTAAAACGTGTCTGAATGTTTCAAGCAAATGGCGGCGTGATTACCTGAGGCGCCGGGTACACAACGAACTGCAGGCGGCTCTTCTTGGAGTACTCGGACGCCAGGTGGTTGAGCAGCAGCGCCGTGAAGCCGGAGCCCGTGCCGCCGCCCAGGGAGTTGTAGACGAGGAAGCCCTGGAGGGTGCTGCAACTCTCCGCCAGGGTGCGCAGGCGGTCCGACACAACGTCCATCATGTCACGCCCCACCGTGTAGTGGCCGCGGCCGTAGTTGTTGGCCGCGTCTTCCTTGCCGGAGATGAGCTGCTCGGGGTGGAACAGCTGCTTCCACAGCCCAACGCGCACCTCATCTGCCAAACGAATTTGTATATTTCTTTTTTAAATTACGGAAAGATTGAATTGAAATCTTTTCATACGTTGGTGTTAATACAGTCAAACAGTATAACTGATATTAAATAATTAGGATCAACTGATGTCACTGCAGCGCCTCTGACTGGGAAGTCCTAGGATCGAGTCCTGACGGCGGTAGGGTTTTCGTAACTAGCTTTCCAGCTGGGTCGAATTCAGTCGCTGTCTGGAGCGACTTCTAGCGGCCGGCTGCTCTGATCGGGAGTTTTCCGTGGTTTCTCCGATCAACACCAGGCGAATGCCGGAGCAGTACCCTACCAAATGGGCCACGGAACGCGCGCGATCTATCCTTCCACTTCCTTGTCCTATCCTCTCCCCTTACACACACACACACATACTAACATGCACTACACTACAACATATTCCGGGAAATCAGTCGGGAACTTAGTGCTTGTCCCGGGTGGGGCGGTGCCCCGCTGGTGGGAGAGTCCTGGTTAGGAGGAAACCCCACTAGCCGACGGTAGGTCGGCGCCGGATCTCGCCGTCCAGCGGGGGAAGATCACCGCCATCTCCCGAGGAAAAAACATGCACTACACTAACGGGACTAATGACCAAAGCAGTTGACGCGCCCGGAAACACGAAAAAATCAATCAATAATAAGGTATGAAAAGCAGGTTAACGGGGCTTGGTCAGAAAAATGTACACTAGTTGTTTGCCAAGGTTTCGGAAACTTTTTCGGTGGTGAACGAGGCAAATATCATGCCTGAGTGAGAGTACATGCCAGGCATATTATTTCTCGTCTCACCACCCCAGCTTTCGTGCTAGTATCCAGTCATGCTGTGTGTGTTGGTGTGAGCAGGGGTGATGTTGTGTCCCTCATTGCATGTGAGGTGCCGGAGATGGAGGATGGTGCAGTGAATGGGTTGAGTTGTTCTTGATGTTGTAAGGTATGTAATGTTTATGTTATGATATGAATGGAAAGTTGTTCTTGATGTTGTAAGGTATGTAATGTTTATGTTATGATATAAAGGAAATTTGCAAATATTTTGTAACTTAGCTAAAAATTGTTTCTCATATGTGTGTTTTTTGGTAACATTATTCATGAACAGTGTTGTTTTCATTTTCTTTTATATTAGCCCTGAGGATGGAAATAAAAGTTTCCGAAACGTTGGCAAACAACTAGTGTACATTTTTCTGACCAAGTCCCGTTAACCTGCTTTTCAAGTCTTAATTTATGGTCGTTAAGAACTCTTCATAATAATAAGGTAAAAAAATCAATAAATAATAAATAATAAAGTAATAAAGCAAGTAGTGTGACTAGAAGATATGAGAATACATTTGTAAGAACAGAGTTTAGGAAAAAGAAAACCCTTGCGGTCACGTCATGAAGCTTTGGTAGAAGAAAAAAATCAGGCTGTGCTTCAGATCCAAGAATAAGAAACATTATACGGATGAAGTAATAATTAGTATTCCCAGTTGTACAGTGTTACGATTGTGATACTTATCATGAGAGAGATTAGAGAGATCACCTCAAGGCACAGTAATCAAGGAAGCCTTGGCTATGGTGCACTGTAAGGATCAGCCGAGATTTTTATGCCCTAAAAATCATGAAATATGCTATTAAATATGCATTTATGACCTGAAAAGTTTGATTGATTGATTTTTTCGTGTTTTCGGATGGGTCAACTGCATTGGTCATTAGTCCCGTGAGTGTAGTGCATTTTTTTTCTCGGGAGATGGCGGTGATCTTCCTCCGCTGGATGGCGAGATCCGGCGCCGACCTACAGTCGGCTAGTGGGGTTTTCCCCAACCAGGACTCTCCCACCAACAGGGCACCGCCCCAGTCGGGTCAAGCTCTAAGCTCTCGACTGGTCTCCCGGAATATGTGGTAGTGTAGTGCATGTTAGTGTAAGTGTGTGTGTAACGGGAAAGGATAGGACAAGGAAGAGGAAGGACAGATCGCGCGCGGTCCGTGGCCCGTTTGTTAGGTACTGCTCCGGCATTCGCTTGGTGTTGATCGGAGAAACCACGGAAAACTACCGATCAGAGCAGCCGGCCGCTAGAATTCTCCTCCAGATAGCGACTGAATTCTACCTAGCTGAAAAGCTAGTGTCGAAAAGCCTGCCGCCGTGGGGAGTGTAACCTAGGACCTCCCGGTTAGAGGCGCTGCAGTGACATCAGTTGATGCACTGAGCTACCGCGCCCGGTCAGAAAATTTTGAAATATGCACCTTTATATGCACTAGAAATTAACAATATTTCCTTTCCGGTATAAACCTTTCTTGATAAAATTCAGGATAAGCATGCTTGGAATGAAAACATAAATTTTAATGCAGACATAATACAATCTACCTTAGTTCGTAGAAGAAATAATGGAAGTAAAATATTCACCCCAGTGAAGTAAATTGTACGTCTTGTTGTATTTATTCTTCCTGGTTTAAAAAATGATACCAAGAAATATTCTACATTTGATTAAAACTTTTATCATGTATAGAAAAGAAAAAAAACGCAAACTGTGACAAACTTATTTTAATCAATGATGATCACAAATAATTAGGACATTCTATGAAAAGATGAAACGTTTTAGAGATAAGACTATTTTAACGAAATAAGGAAAATATGTGCCTATAATTACATGAAGATGCACCAATAAAAAAATCGGACAAATACGCACAAATATGCACTAGTATATTAATACACACAATATCCAATACTAACCAAATATCAAGAAATTCCACTTAGTTATGCCCTGAAGCAACGGAAAAAAATATGCAAAATCATAGAAATCCGCTCCCTACTTATGATTATTTTGTAGGCATTTAATATATGTTTAGTTAACGAACAATACAACAAGAGAACCAACCTATAACTGTTGGTTCTAAATCCACCATTATGGCCCGAGGAACTTGTTTCCCCGCTCCCGTTTCTTTAAAGAAAACGTTGGAGACATCATCTCGAAGTTCTCCATCGTACAATCTGTCACGGCTAACTGTTCCATCGGGCCGGATGTTGTGTTCTAAACAGAACAGTTCCCAACTTGCGTTGCCTGTTTGAACACCAGCTTGTCCAATATGGATGGATATACACTCCCTCTGCAAGAAAATTCATAAAACAGTGAAAGATGGAATAACTTAACTCTTAGTCGCAATTCGTATTTTCAAATGACATTCTTTTACTGCATATTGCAAAAACAAGGACTCCAAGGATAATAAAATATTACTTGGTGACACGATTTTCTTTCTTTCAACCCTGATGAGATAGAAATGTATATTTTATCGTGTAAATGGAAATAACAAGCCAGTAAACCAATGAATAAGTGTTAATTTTCTGGATGTTGATAGTGAATGTATAGTTCAAGGTAGGTGACCCAAACTTCGCCAGTGAGACTAAAATTGACAGCTGAGGTATGTGTTTTATTGAAAACGATTTTTTTAATGTTAAAAGACACAATACATTTCTAACTATTTAGTATAACGTTGGAATAATATCAACCTATGCCAGATGCAAAACCGTTTCAGAATGACCTTTTTTAATAATTTTTAACATTTCAATTCAATGCAACTACAAGACGTGTGTTTACCAAACAAGTATTTCGCGCAAGATTATAGAAAAGCCAACGTTCTCCATTCGTACTATTTTGGGCTTCCCTATTAAAAAGAGTCGCCTCGCATCTAATGACGTAATTTTGAAACTCATCTACTAGATGCAAAATAACAAAACTGTGAAGTAATGAGACCGTGACACTGGCTGGGAGAGAATTCAATATAGAGAGTCTAATAGGCTTAAGACATAGCTTCTAGATGCTCCCAGATTACGATCTTCATTGTGCAAAATATAGTAATTATTAATT
This sequence comes from Teleogryllus occipitalis, assembly GCA_011170035.1. Lineage (NCBI taxonomy): Eukaryota > Metazoa > Arthropoda > Insecta > Orthoptera > Gryllidae > Teleogryllus > Teleogryllus occipitalis. The sequence continues at coordinate 149,352 of BLKR01000703.1, forward strand.
TCAGGTTAAAAAGAAACGTTATGAGGTGGCAAAGTTTGTGTAACCTACCTGGTTATAATGTGCACAGCTTACCATATTTAAGTAGATGTTAGTGGTTTGGCGAGCGGTAATTAAAAATTTTGAAAATTTAGATGGTGAAAGATAAAAATACAAGAATTTTGTACGATCACGCTTTCATGACCTTTTCTGTCAGCTGTTAAAAATTTCCATGGTTTCGGAAGTTATCAATTATTAAACAACGTACTCTCAAAATCATGGCCCCTTACTTATTGTTTCGTTAATGAGCACGTACAGTATTTACGACTGCATGTTGTACTATGCAAAGTGAAGCTTTCCACAATTACGACACGAACATAAGTTTATAAATTCACACGATGATTGTCACATACGATGGGTGGTCTGCCTATGACTTAAATCTCTAGCCATTTTCGTGAGGCTAATCAGTGAAAAATCATTTAGTAAAATGATTTTCTAATTATTTCTATTTTCTAGTTATTTTAGCTAGAAATGCTCAAGACGCATGATATATTCTAATATCAATAGGATTAATTTTGGAAATGTGACATATTAACACTATTTGATAAGAAAAGTTCTGCTAGTTTATTATAATAATATAAAATAATCTATAAAGCACCATACGCATAGAAGTAACGTCAACATACGTATTAGAACTGAACAACCTTTTCGAAAATCGCGTCTATTGAACATTTGTTCAATAGACATTTGTTCCTCGCTCGGTAGAAGAAAGCGATTGTGTAGTGCCCTTAAATAACGTAAATCTGGTTGCTGGAAGAGGGTTCGCCGCGACTACGGCAATTCTCGCAACTGTGGACTCCCATTAAAGGCCGGAGCACCGGTCCACGCTGGAGGTGGCGGGAGTGAGCGCTGGGCGTTCGGGCGACCACGTGACCTTCCACAGTGGGCTTGGCGGTCCCGCGGGCGCGCTGGCGGCGAATTGCAGCGGCGGCGGCGGAGGGCGGGGGCGGTGACATGAAAGGGTGGCCGCCGGGAGCCGTTTGCCGGCCGCCCAATCTCGCGGTGCATTCGCGGGATTAGCGTGGCATTCTGGGCCGCAAAGCGCTGCAGAGCGCGCTCGCCCTCTGCGACCTGCCGCGCGGCTTGATCATCTGCCCGCAGGGCCTCGCGTGCGACGACGTTATTTGGCTGGATTTGGGGGATGGGTTAATGTAAATGCCGTTTTGGATTTGACGATGTTTCGAGTTTTCACGAAACCATTTCAGAACTACAACAACAAAGAATATTTACGAAGGGACTTGGTTTACTGTCAACCTCTAAATAAACAAATGGCTTTCAAATATTTTATGTTACAATAAAACTTCTTAATTAAAGAATGAGATGAAGGATAATTTTTCAAGATGTAAAATTGTTTGGGTACTTTTTAAAAATATTTCTCTTTATGTTAACTTCGGGATGAAATTTGAACTGATATTTTAACACAACAAAATGTATGTTCCCGGAATACAATTAGTTACTTCACAATTTTGCCTTGCAGCTAGTGTTAAGTAACTAGTGGACTAAAATTATCGCATAATACGTGTAGTTACTGATAAAAATTGGTTACTATAATTGAGTGTATTTCAATTCCTTTGATAAGCGTTAGTGTGGTCTGATATTCATAATAATTTATTATTACGTTTTCTTCACTATAACAGACATTGAAGTTATTTATAAAGTATTTGCCATGAGCATAGTTACGAATAATGTCTCAGAACCCAATAAGCGACTGAACAAGGAACATAACTTCATAACAGCGTTCGTTTTACTTTTTCATTTATTTTCATCTTAATTGTGAAGCAATCTTCTCAAAAGAACTCTTAATTTCGCAAATGGAAATGGAAAGGCAATTTAATTTAAGGAATAAGAATTTTTATCCTATCTGCGAGAAAGCAAATACAATAAATATTAATTAATAAAATTTTCATTATCAGATTTCCTTGAAAAGCAACATCAAATCACAGCAATGATAAGATTGACTGCCACGATTAATATTTTGTTTCAAAAATACATTGTAACGTTTAATAATAATAATAATAATAATAATAATAATAATAATAATAATAATACCTAACATATTATAATTTTATTTATGTTATTTATTTTACTATCTTTATTTGCATTTTTGTTTATTATTATTATTATTAATATTATTATTAATATTATAAACAGCGATTATCCGTCTGAAAATAATTTCAGATAAGCTTTCTTTATTGCATTAAAGATGAGCTGCCAAAAAAATACCAAAATCTTGTAACTCGAAAGTTATTTAAAAACCGTTTGTCGGGGGTTATCTCTGCGCATCAATTAACATCTGGTCTGTTTCCCACGACACAGATGTACTTTTTGCGCATCGATAAGTGTATATATTTCAAATTAGAGAAGATGACACAGACAATATTGACTGGCGTATCAAGTGAGACAAACCGGGAGCGGTAGCTCAGTGCATCAACTGATGTCACTACACCGCCTCTAACCGGGAGGTCCTAGGTTCTCACTCCCCACAGCGGCAGGGTTTTCGACACTAGCTTTTCAGCTAGGTCGAATTCAGTCGCTTACTGGAGGAGAATTCTAGCGGCCAGCTGCTCAGATCGGTAGTTTTCCGTGGTTTCTCCGATCAGGCGAATGCCGGAGCAGTACCCAATCAAACGGGCCACGGACCGCGCGCGATCTGTCCTTCCCATTCCTTGTCCTATCCTCTCCCTTTACACACACACTTACACTGGCATGCACTACACTACCACATATTCCGGGAGATCGGTCGGGAGCTTAGAGCTTGTCCCGGCTGGGGCGGTACCAGGCTGGTGGGAGAGTCCTGGTTAGGGGGAAACCCCACTAGCCGACGGTGGGTCGGCGCCGAATCTCGCCATCCAGCGGGGGAAGATCACCGCCATCTCCCGAGAAAAATCATACACTACACTAACGGGAGTAATGACCAAAACAGTTGACGCGCCTGAAAACACGAAAAAATCAATCAATCAATCAAGTGAGACAAACTTTTACAAATTAGACATTTTATATGGGCTGAAAAATCTCCAATCACCACGCCCATTTTCAAGCGCAAATCATCTTCGAGAGACTTCAGGAATCTCCTTTCTTCCTACGGGGCTACATCCGTATTACAGTTTTAATCTAGCTCTAATGATGAGAGAGGGGACACGATGCGCGAGGAAGGAACGTATGAGGTTCATGTCCCGTGGTTTCAGGCTCTGCCCCGCAATCTGTCATCGAGAATATCGGAGCTCTTGACCTCTAGAGTTTTCTTTTATTGAAAACGCCCGGCCCGAACTCAAGATCTCCAATCTTAATTATATCAATTGAAGATATTATTTCCAAAAAAATGTGTCTTCAAGAAACACACCCAGAACGTTTTCACATTTAACCTTATAGTTGAAGTAGTATTCAACGTTTTCCATATACATTTAACATACCAGGAACGCAATTTTGGAAAATAATATCTGATAGCATGATAGGGAAGGATCTTAAGAATAAATTTAAATGTGAAACTAGAAAACAAAAACAATGGAGATACGTCTCCTTCACATGTCTTCAATTTGCGAGTTCCCAACCACACCCGAACATTCGTGGCCCTTGTTTTGTTTCTATAAACGTGTGACGCTTTCCATCTACATCTTCGATTGGTCGAATTGTTACGGAAAATCGCTGTGGGCCGTGAGTAGCTTCTGGTGGACTTGTGCAGTCGATGGCGACGTTGGCGGCGGGGGCGGTGGCGGAGGTGGCGGTGGAAGCGGAGAGGTTGCGTGCATCACACACTCGCCATGCAATCGCAATTGTTGCCGCCGCCGCTGCCACTTTTTCCTAACGTGCAGAGAGGGCACGCGTTCGGACCGGGAGCGGTAGCTCAGTGCATCAACTGAAGTCACTTCAGCGCCTGTGACCGGGAGGTCCTAGGTTCCCACTCCCCACGGCGGCAGGATTTTCCACACTAGTTTTTCAGCTAGGTCGAGTTCAGTCGCTGTCTGGAGGAGAATTCTAGCGGCCGGCTGATCTGATCGGTAGTTTTCGTGGTTTCTCCGATCTACACTTATTATTATTATTATTATTATTATTATTATTATTATTATTATTATTATTATTATTATTATTATTATTATTATAAATTTTACAAATCAGCGTATTGTATTATGAAATAATTACTTTCTTTTACTGAAGTGTCGTCGTTATATCTCAAACTTTTACCACGAGTAAGAATACCATTATGTGTTTTACATTTTGTATTAGGAATTTTTTTTCCGATTCTATTACTTGTCTTATAAACACAGTAATTGTTGTATTAGAGAATCATTGCTTGAATCATTGCTTACCTCCTGTGATGTGGCATTTTTCATTTTGTCCATCAAGAAAATGTAGAATTGTGGTATTCCTTTTTTTCTTAGTCTTGTTTTGTATATTTTCAAACCACATAGAATCTTTAACAAAGTTGTCCTATCGAAGAGCAAATTAAATGTTCAAATTTCACCTAGTTCCATTAAGCTAACTATTATTATTTTCATTTTAATTAAGAAATATAAGAAATCAATATTATGGTGATCACAATTGCAAGAAGTACACGCATGAAGAGCTTTTGGTTTGTTCTTCATTCGTGTGATTTGTGATCTCCATCCTTTCTTAGGCTTTCCCAGTTTTTTTCCTTTTATTTGGTTAATACTGAATGGCATTCTTCCTTATAAATATGTTAAAAATATTGTAAATGACAAATTTTCAATATATCATGTACTGCCCAATAGAATATATCCGGTTTTGTCAGACATGTGTTATTTCATGTCTCTTTGACACGAACTCGAATATGATAGAATTAAAAAAAAATTATGTAGTTAATAGATGCGGTTGAATTACAGATCTATATTATAATTTAAAATATATGTATATTTCAGAATATTCATGTTAATATCTTCTACACGGAATGTTATACAAGTCCTTAATTAGTATACGAATACACATCTCACTAATGACCCAATAGCGGAGCGTCAACATTTGTGAACAGTTTCGCCAACTCGGCAAGGAGCCTTTACCGAATTCACTGCTAGCGTAGTATCCGAGTCCACGAGTTCTCACATCTCAGCCTTCGTTGTCATTCCCTAACAGCCAACCGCCAACCACCAATGCGCTATCTCCTAACAAGTTACCTTCCTCCCACACAGCCCGTATTTGACCTATTAACTCATCGCTAATCTCCGCTCCTGCAACTTGCGTCTCTCCCTCCGTCATCTCAATTGCCTCCGCCCACCGCCCGCACGCGGCCGCCCCCGCCGCCGCCCCCCGCCGCCGCCCCCGCCGCCGCCGTCCCCGCCGCCCCCGCCGCCGCCGCCGCCCCCGCCGCCGCCCTCACCGCCGCCCCCGCCGCCGCCCCCGCCGCCGCCCCCGCCCCCGCCACCGCCCCCGCCGCCGCCCCCGCCGCCGCCGCCCCCGCCGCCGCCCCGCCGCCGCCGCCGCCGCCGCCGCCGCCTCCGCCCCCGCCACCGCGCGTGCGGGACAAAGCTCAACCGCCGAGCGACCGCGCGCAGTGCCGCCTGTGGCCAGGCAGCGAGGCCGCCCGCGACGCTGCCCACCGGCCTAACTTCCTGCTCCGCGCCCTTCGCCCTCGGCGGCTGCGGCCCCTCACCCGCCAGTTGACGTCACGGAGGGGGCGGGGCAGCGACTGCGTCAACGTTCCAGAACGCCGTTCCATCCCTCGCGCTCACTGCCCCGGGCCCTAATGAGCTTCCCGACCCGTTGCGCTCCGCCCCGCCCCGCCCACGCCGCCGCACCTCTGCCAACGCCGCCCCCGCAGTCCTCACTGCCCCGCCCCGCCCTGCTCCACCCCGCCCCGCTCGCCACACCCGCCCCGCCCCGCTCCCGCTGCCGCACCTCTGCCAACGCCGCCCCCGCAGTCCACACTGCCCCGCCCCGTCCTGCTCCTCCCCGCCCCACCGCCGCTTCTCTGCTAACGCCGCCCCCGCAGTCCATCCTGCCCCGCCTCGCCCCGATCCACCCGCCCTGCCCCTCCCCGCCCACGCCGCCGCACCTCTGCCAACGCCGCCCCCGCAGTCCTCACTGCCCCGCCCCGCCCTGCTCCACCCCGCCCCGCTCGCCACACCCGCCCCGCCCCGCTCCCGCTGCCGCACCTCTGCCAATGCCGCCCCCGCAGTCCACACTGCCCCGCCCCGCCCACCGCCGCACTGCTAACACCGCCCCGCAGTCCATCCTGCCCCACCTCGCCCCGCTTCACCCCGCCCTGCCTCTCCCCGCTGCCGCATCTCTGCCAACGCCGCCCCTGCAGTCTATACTGCCCCGCCCCGCCCCTCTCCACCTCCCTCCACCCCCGCTGCGGCACCTTGTCTCAGCTTCCGTTGCCACAGCACCCTCGCCATCCACGCCATCCGCATACCTTCATCTGGGTCTATGTGCAATTTTCTGTTTCAACGCACTTGCGGTTCATCAACGTATAAAGCGAGGAACATTTTCTACGAATTTTGTAACCTCATTGTATAATAAAATAAACAAATTTAGCAATGGAGGTTTGGGACTAAACTTCTAGTGCTCCACCGATGAATCACGATGTAGGTCTAATAAATTAAACCCAAAACATTTAATTAGTAAATAGTCTGCAGTGCGTTAAAAACATGCAAACTATTTTTTGCATTTTGAAAACATGAACTTAATATCGTACCTCCTCAGAACTTCTTTTTCTCTGGATCTTTTACACAACTGACTACCTAGTTCTCTGTTCATACCGCATGACTAAGAAATGCCGCAATCTTACGCTGTCTGAAGCGTCCTCTCTTAGCGCATTCTATCAAGCATTTCATAAAATTCTTCCCTTTTCCACTTACACCTCCCACACCATTATTTTTACGACACTCTCCCGAAGCACTTGGACCACTCTCATCGGTGAAGCCAGCGGAGGACAACAGAACCTCTGGCGGGAGGTCCTAGGGTTTGACTCCTAGGATGACAGGATTGTCGGCGCTAGGTAGATAGCTATGTCGAAGTGACGGAGTAGTACCCTAACAAACAGGCCACGGCCCGTGCGCTATCTTCCCTTCCTCTTCCTGGTCGTATTCTCACCCCATTACATACACACTTACACTCACATGTACTACATTATCACTAGGGAACGGATTTTCATGTAAATACATATTTTTACAGGGACAAGATACCTGCATTCACTAATATTTTTTACACTTAACATGACATTCTGAACTAATTGGAACCATTTTTATTTTACATATTTTTACATATTTTGGTATAATTACATATTTTTACATATTTTATCTATATTATATCTATATTTCGTTACATTTTAATATATTTTTGTAGGTCGAAAATGAACATTTCACTTGTGATGTTCGAAATATATGTTACTTGAAAACTAACTTAGTTACTGAAATACATAAAAAATACGCCAAGCGCCGTATTAACGCCGGACAATCGCTATTAATTGCCAAACTTATCTCCCCCGCCCCACTGCTTCTTGGAAACACCGTGGTCTGGATCAACGATGAGCGGATGAAGTATGTGAAGCAGAAGGAACTTCAACCACTTACTCGTGTTTCATAGACCCCATGCGTAACTCGATAAAAAATCAGATCATTGTCTTATCCCTTTTCTGGAGTTGGGATGGGAGTATGCTTCCTTTACCCCCCCACCCCCACCCTTCTATCACAGGCTACACGGTACTATTCACTTGAGCTCCGGCTCCTCGTAATCAACATTGTATATAATACGAAAGTATTATGTCTCGGAAGAAACTAGCGAATAATTGCTTCTGTAGATGTAAAACTTTCATTCAGCCTCTCTGAATCCATTGAAAGTACTGATCGACAACGTACTCTGCTCGGAAAACGCTTGAAGAATGGAATTATAAACATTATAACGAGTATTTATTTCACATATTTCCTATTTTTTCTTACATATTTTTGAAAAAATAAGTACATATATATGTACATATTTTGCTTTTTTTATTACAATAAAGTCCGTTCCCTAATTATCACACTTGTCGGAAGAGCAGTCGGGATCTTAGAGCTTGTCCCAGATGGGGCGGTACCCCGCTCGTGGGAGATACCTGGTCGGGAAAATTCCCAGCAAGCGCACACAGGTCGAGCGCCGCATCTCTCCAGCCAACGGGGGAAGATCACCACCACCTCCCGCGATGAAAACATCCACCACACTTACGGCACTAATCTTATTAGACGCGCCCAGAATCACGAATCAATCGACCACTCTCCAACTTCTACCTCCCGCCTCGCGTCCTACTTCCCAAGTTCCGTCACGATTTGTGCTCGGCGGCGCACTTCTCGTCGTCTCTCGCCCTGAGAGAGGATATTGGGAGGTACTTCATAATTGCTTGTTATTACATCTTGTTGACTCCGCCGCCGCGGTGGTGGCAGCTAGGCGCCAATATTGACCTACTGGCGGAGGATCCGCGAAGTCGCCGGCGGCGGCGCGGTGCTTCTACGAGCTGAGGGGGTTCCCCGCACCTACGGCGAGCAACGGACCGCACGCGAGGGCAACTTACACATTCACAACGCTAACGTAAACGTAACGTAACCGCAAAAACCTGGAAATGAGTTATTATGGGAGAACAGTCACAATTCCTTGAATGTAATGGTAGACGTAAATACGTAAACTGAAGAGTTCACAAGCACCAATCTTTTACGTTAAGTTTACGTCGGAAAGACCAATCAAATATCAGCATGAAAAAAAAACATGGCGATTTTCAGATTACGTTCAGGTAGTTTGTGATTATGTCATTTCTTTACAGTTATGTACTGAATTAGTTTGCGAACGGAAAGTCGTAGGCTTCCGCGGCCAGAGTCATATAAATGATCTTGGCTGGTCGGGTGACACCGCGTCGAAGGCTGTGTTGCCGACGTTTCGACCATCTTTTCATGGTCTTCCTCAAGGCTGATCTGCCTGTCTGGCTGCTGGTCAGGGACAAACCAGCCCTGGGGAAGACCATGAAAAGATGGTCGAAACGTCGGCAACACAGCCTTCGACGCGGCGTCACCCGGACAGCCAATATCATTTATAGTTTGCGAACGGTTTTGATGCGAGTAGTGAATTCAACGTCAGAATTTGGGCTATTTTTCTTGCGACTTTAAATTTACGTGGTAAAGAAAATAATTACGTTCGACGAATTACTCGTGAATTTGGTACAAAAGAATCCTTGATTATAAAATAAAGGAAATTCGGACACTAATACAACAGCAACTCGCATTTATATATCAAGACCAATCGAAAAGAAAATCGTAGAAAATGCTAGGAACTATGAAGAAAATATATTTTCACCATGCTAAAAACGAAGCGATCAAACTTCATTACGTTGAAATCTGATTGGTTCAGGTAAAACTTTCGTTCCAGCTTATGTTCGTCACTGTGAATGTTTGTTTTTACGTGCACGTTTTACAGCTAAGTTTACGACATTACGTTTAAGATTGCTTTGTGGATGAGGCCTCACCACGTGCTTCACTCCACCGCAACGCGCTGCCACTCCGCGCGTGCAAATGGATCGATAGAGTAACAGGAGCTTATACTCAGGAACAAATAGGCAGCGCGACCGTAAAACGGGTTAAGCGCCTTTTTTTAATTTATTTTATCCGATCGATCAAATAGCCTTACAGTTTTGATTGATTGATATTTTCGTGTTTCCGGGCGCGTCAACTGCTTTGATCATTAGTCCCGTTACGTAGTGCATGTTTTTCTCCCGGGAGATGGCTGTCATCTTCCCTCGCTGGATGGCGAGATCCGGCGCCGACCTACCGTCAGCTAGTGGGGTTTCCCCCTAACCAGGACTCTCCCACCAGCGGGGCACCACCCCAGTCGGGACAAGCTCTAAGCTTCCGACCGGTCTTGGACCGCGGTGCGTGGTCCGTTTGTTAGGATACTGCTGCGGCATTCGCCTGGTGTTGATTGAAGAACAAATAGCCTTACAGAAGTGAGAATTTTATTACACTAACATAATGTAAACTTCCTAAAGGTGTTTCAAGTGTTTTTACACGGCAAATAATACATATAAAATTTTAATTTGATTTTATTGATATTGGCTAATGACTTGGGGAAGGATTAGTATAGGTAGATTTTTTAAAGGTTTGGAGGCTTTTGTTAAGTTATGATTTTAAGGTGGTTTGAAACTATCTTTGGGGAATTTAGATTTGATTCTGATTGGTGTGTTTGCTTGTTGTCCTAGTAGAAAATGGGCTGTACCAAGGCAGGATGGTAAGGGAGTGAAACATTTGGAGGATAAGTGCCGATATGAGCAAAACTATGCTTTGTAGTTGAAAATCAAGGGCTTTTCGCGTACTTTATCGTATTTCAGGGTATGTTTTACGCTGACACACGATACAGTGGTTAAGTGAATTAATCAGCTGCTACGTACCGGGGGAAGGTCGATTTTGTAAAATGAGTGTTTGTTCTCTAGAGAAACAAAGGAAACCATTAAATATCTGATTATTAATATCATTTTTCCTACGCGTGACATGTTTGACCCAGCGTTTAAAATTTCATAACATGTCAGATGACATTAAACGATTAAATTTGATAGAAAAGTTTAAATCCCAAGTAAAATCGTTGCTGTTGCCTAACTGTTTCTATACAATTAGAGACTATATTGAGCATCAAAAACAAAGTAACATTAATTTTAACAGGAATATTTAATGTATTATTTACGATTTTGTCTGTAGAATTCTAAACAACTTGTCACAAGTCTTGTACTGCAGCCTGTAGGGCAATGACCCCCATCTCGATCAGGATTTTCGTTCAGTTTCCCTGATCCTTTTAGTAAATGCTGAGATGGCCCCTTGTTTTGCTTCTGGACATAAATGTAACTTCATTTTCTGTGCATGTCTTCTAGAATTCAGTGGGAAATATGGTTATCGATGCATATCGTTATCCATGTTGTCGCGGCAAGAAGTATTATTTCTTGACGTAGGACATGATGAGAGATAAGAGGCCAAATTTATTGCAGATTTACCCTTGAAAATATATTTGATTACACTGGAGCGATTATTTTTTTTAACAATTCTTACAAAAACGCTCATTTTTTCTGTATTCAAAATTCAATTAATATATGGCTTAGGAATGGAATCACAGAATTATGAAAACGTGCATAGAATTCACTTTTCTCCAATGCACGTCACACACAGTTTTTAACTGTTTTGGATATATATATATATATATATATATATATATATATATATATATATATATATATATATATATGACCCCGCACTATGAAACATCTATATATAAACTGATATTAAATACCTTCCGTGAACAACGATTCGCAATCCGCTGCAGTGGCCAAGACTCGCTTTAGATTCCGGGTGATTGGATAGAACGGGTTCGACAGAGGGGTCGATTAGGGAAGGTTTGTTTTACACTTCTAGGATGAAGGTATGGCATGAACATTACAAGGACATGCTTGAGTACAATGGAATGAAAGAACATGCATAAGTCTTTACTCATTGGTTCTTACTTGACAATCAGTTTCCAAGAAGATACTCATTAATGTAAATTCCACTATTTGAAAACGTGACACCCTACTTCGAAATTATAAGAAACCGAGTAAGTGTTCTGCTATTTAAAACCGCACTATTCAATTCTTCCGTAAAAGCCGTTAAAATATGCAATCTTTTATTTTTTATTATTCGATTAAACATGATTCTAATTGAGAGTTTTATAAAGTGAATGTCTTTTAATTTTGGAAATCTGAGCTAAGAGTGTTTTTGGAAGATAATGCAAAATTTCCTTTTGAGCAAATAAGATAGCATATGATGTTTTCTTGCTTCAAGAGATTATGTACCTGATAAGATTAAATACACTGGAATAGATACGAGATCAGCTGTAAACATGGTATATTGTTTCATAAATAGTAATGCACAGCGTTCTTGTGCTTCTTAAAAAGTGTATTTCAGGTGCACGTTTTCCTATCATTGATGGTTCTAAATGTCTAGGTTTTGAAACATTTGAATATTAGATTCACATTTCTACGGTTAATGGCATCTCTCCAATTTCTTTTTTTCGCGGAGGGGGGGAGGTTCCTTTTACACACACATACGCGCGTGCGTACTAAAACTAGTTATTGAGTTCTCCAAAAGTATGAAGGCGATATACATTCTGACGGAAAAATAACGATGTCTCAAGAAATGCTAGACTCAAATATTTGAGATAACATAGAACTCGCATGTTCAATTCATATATGAACATTTATACAAATATAAACACACTATTTACGCGAGCATTCTTATGTTATTTCTGCACTATATAACTCTTTATTTACACCTTTATTTCATTTGACCCAGCTTTTGATTTTCTTCAACTGGATTATTCTCTGCCTACCGATAGTCAAAGAGAAAAGAATGCATAGAGTATAAATGAGGTTGAAATAAATTTATTCAGTTTTTGTGTCTTTAAAACTTAGCGGGAAAGTTGCGTTATTCGGAGCTGTGGTATTCCAAGATTGTGAAATATCTTCCCCTATAATTAATTATTATAGTGTACAGCGTAGAACGCGAGTTGAGATGATTTTGATATCATGTCTCTACCAGCAAGGAAACTATTTCCTCCCAAACACGAAATATACTAAATGCCCGAGAAGTGATTTTATTTTCTGGAGGAAAATGTCTAAAGCGATTGGTGTCACAACCATAGAAAAATTGCATTCATTTTAAATTAAAATTAGTGTGGTAGTTTTAAATAAAAAAGTTTTAAGAAGGCGTTATATTTGTTGGATCATACGTTTAAAAAATATAATTTTAAAAAATATCAAAAAATGTTATCTTGCTTCAAAATCTCTCCCAAAAACAACAAAGGCAATGAACTGGAAAGTAAACTGCATCGAAACTTTTCCAATGAGTAGTAGCCTGGAAATATTCATTTTGGGGGAAGATTGCACAATTGCATACATACACGTTTATATTTCCAAGTATTGCTAAAAGACATGAATTTTGATGGGTCATCGATAAAAAAGAAACCTTTGAACTTGATACACGACATGTTATTCGTTTAATTTTTTCGGTGACTCAAATTATCTGATAAAAGCTGCATATGGAAATGAAGAATGTATCAGACACTGTAATCAGTTCGTAGTCCAGATTTCAGCAGAACATTTCAGTGTTAAAAACAGACGTTTCGACTAACTTCGTTTAAGAAACAAGAAAAATACTTGGAAAGTAAGGGATTGCCACTTCTTTTCTGATCGTTATGTATTTATTATTGTGTAATTTATTCGAACAACAATGAATGACTACGAGGTTAAGCACAACTTGCAATTCGTAATTACTGATACGAAAAAAGTGGAATGGCAAAATGTCACGAAGTTTCGTGCGTAAATGGAAATGCTGATATGTTTACGACTTTTCTGAGACCCTGTTCTTTTCAGATTCGAGTTTTCACTTCGAAAGAATCTGAATTGGATTTTCAGATGGTAGAACGACTGCACATGGCATACTATTCCAGACATTTTTGATTTGACAGTTACAAATATCAGGTCATGTTGTCATGTCATGTCATGTCATGTCATGTCATGTCATGTCAAGATGTTGATGATTCTTTAAGTAATACATAGGAAATATGAAACAAATATCAGCAAATTACGATTAGACACACGCATTAAGATAAGAAATAGGAAGAAGATGTTATCTACACATCTTTATTAACCTTTTTAGATATGGAAGCTTGATATTAAACAACTGTGTGATGAAAATCTGAAATTCTCGCGGGTGGACGATAACAATACGCAATGAAAAAGGCGTACGGAGAAATGCGAGAACGTTCTGAAACAATTCCATGTCAAAGAACTTTTTTCAAGATAACTCTATGAAAAATGTGTGCCTACATCACGAACAAGAAAATTTCTGAAAGCAGAATGCCTGCCGCAAAATTCAGCCGACTCCACAGACTGCCTGGACTGCGGCTGTCCCTCAAATTGCGGGCGGTCTCTTAATTTGACGAAGCCGCCGCCACCGTCGACAACCCCCCGCCGCCGCCCCCTCGACCCCCCAGCGGCCACCCTCCGCCCCCCCGCTGCCGCCGCCCCCGCTGCCGCCGCCGTCCCCCCGCTGCCGCCGCCGTCGCCACCCGCTGCCGCTACCGCCTCCCGCCGGCGCTACCGCCGCCGCCGTCACCAACGCCGCCCACCGCCGCCACCATCGCTGTCACAGCTGCCGCCAACGCTGCCACCACTGCCGCCGCCGCTATCGCCACTCACCGCCACCGCCACCGCCGCCCCCGCTCCACTATCGCCTCCGCTGATACCGCCGCCGCCACCGTTGCCACTGCCGCCGCCACCTCCGACGCCTCCGCCGCCTCCGCCGCCTCCGCCGCCTCCGCCGCCTCCGCCGCCTCCGCCGCCTCCGCCGCCTCCTCCGCCTCCTCCGCCACCTCCTCCGCCGCCTCCTCCGCTGCCACCACCGCCACCACCACCACCACCACCACCACCACCACCACCACCACCCTGAGGAGGGGTGGGCGTGGCGGGGGTGCGGAGGGGGCCGTGGCGCGAGGGCTGGAGGGGAGAAAGTCGCTGCCTCGCCCCGTGACCGCGCTCACAATTAGTCGCCGACAGATGGGCGCGCGGCGGGGCAGGCCGAGGTGGCCGCGTCGTGTTTCTGCGCCGACCGAGCAGCAGGCGTTTGTTTGCCCCAGGGCACCGGCCCCGTCCATCCCGGAGCCGTGAAAGCTTGGAAGCTGCCGAATGAGCCGGAGGGAGGTAGGCTCAGACCTTCATCACATGCCTGCTCGTCGAAAATGTCCACCTCTACGACACGGCACTATTTGTTTGCGAACCGGTAGTTGTGAATCCGTTCGTTACATAATACTCTTTCTATAGGTTTTGAACGATGGAAGGTCGTAAAATAAATTCCTTGTTTTCACTTTTAAATACCACAATATAACATTTAAAATGATATAAATGTTATTTAATTTACACATTTTTAAGTGTGTGTTCCTTGTTGGAATTACCAAAGAATTTGATGATGCAGAAAATGTATACTTGAAGAAAACTGAATATAATTAGCATAATCTATTTTTTATTCATCAAATGATACGTGAAATACAATCTCTTATTTGTATCATCTCATTGAAATGTATTTCATGTCAGCAGCGAATGAAATTGTTGCAGAAAGAAAATCACTTTTGGGATATTGTTGAACCTCCTTTGTAAGAGGATGTTACACGAAAACAGCATTACATTGAATTTTAGAAGTTCACCAAGAAAACGTCAGTTCCTGCCAGCAAGCATTGTGATGTTGTGAATATGCACTTTGAAATAAACGAGCGACGGCTACCCGATCTCCTGCGAATGTTACGCCTCGAAGAGAACGACGTCAAAGTGGTTTATCGAATAGCGAGCAAGACGAAAAAAAATAGGACGCTTCGAGGGAGGGCCGACGCATGACAAATGACAGAGCACGTACACACAATGCGTCCATACTTGAGCTCGCACGGCACGGCAGGGTGGCGCTGGAGGAAAGGTCAGCGGAGCCGATCGACCTCGGCCTGGGGAATCGATGGTGGCGCCACAAGCCGCGAAGGCATTCGCGCGGTCAGCCACGCCACGCCACGCTACTCCACGCTACTCCACGCCGCGCCACGCCGCGCCACGCCGCGCCACGCCACGCTAATCCACGCCACGCCACGCTACTCCACGCTACGCCGAGCCACGCCAAGCCACGCCGAGCCATGCCGCGCCGCATTATGACGCCACGCCACGCCGAGCCACACCATACCACACCACACCACGCCACACCACACCACGCCACACCACGCCACGCCACGCCACGCCACGCCACGCCGCGTCACGCCACTCCACATGACATCACACCACGCCAAGCCACGCCACACCACGCCACACCACGCCACGCCAAGGCCCGCCACGCCACGCTGCGCGACGCCGCGCCGTGCTACTCCAAGCCGCGTCGCGCCATGCCGCGATGTGCCACACCTCGCCACGCCACGCCAAGCCACGCCACGATTCGCCATGTCGTGTTACGCCACGCCTTGCCACGCCTTGCCACGCCACGCCGCGCCGCGCCACGCCACGCCACGCCACGCCACGCCACGCCACGCCACGCCACTCCACGCCACGCCTCGCCGTGCTACGCCCCGCCCCGCCACGCCACGCCACGCCACGCCACGCCACGCCACGCCACGCCACGCCACGCCACGCCACGCCACGCCAAGCCAAGCCACTCCATGCCACGGATGAGGACCCGAAGACGGTGACGCTGTGGGAAGTAAAGACGAAGGGTCAGGAAGGTTGCGAAATGCACTTTTATTGATGTCGGATGACACAATAGAGTTCGTGAAAAATATGAGGTGGGTGAAGGTGACGGTCATGAGATGGATGAGAACGAGGTGGAGAGGAGATGGCCCTGGAAAGATTGAACAGCGGATGAAATGGAGTAGAACGGAAGGACCGCCTGAGTGGAATTCAGTCATCATTGCCGGTGAGTTAGCAGCGACTCTGACCGGAAGGTTCTGGAATGAGTCCTGATGGAGGTTGATTTTCAAGTCTAGGACAACAGGTCGTTTCCAGCCTCTGCCTGAAAGAGAATTCTAGCGGCCGGCCGCTCCGATCGGTACTTGTTAAAACTGACTGTGAATGAAAAATAGCTGCGAGAATCATGCAAAAGATGCGAAGATAACTCGAAGGGAAGTTGCAGGGAGGAAGGTGTGAGGAGATAAGACCATGCAAAATAGAAGCAGCGAGATGGTCGTGTTAGAAAACGGACGTGAAGAAAAAACTAAGTGAAGAGCAAGACGTTAATGAAGGGAAATGTTGATACTCCGAAGAGATTAAAGAAGTTTGAGGTGGAAGGAAGTCGTCAGCAGCAATGTAGGACGTAGTAAGATTCCAATCTGATGAGAGCAAAAATAGCCACGACAGTGACATAGCCACGAAGCTAAGGAAAGAGTTGGTGTGTAGTGAGAGGTTGAGACCATCAGGCTGAGAGGGAAGTTGGCACAGATGGGCAGAGCGGCGAGGTGTAGTTCCGGCAATTTCGGAGACTGCGGCAACCGCAGTGGTGACGGCGGCGGCGGCGGTGGCGATGCCCTGCGTAGCCTTAACAGTTTTCCAGCACAACCACCTCACTGCCTGCTTTTCATGTTATCTTCATTTCTCTTTGGACTTCCATTAATCGAGTTCTCTCTTACTAATTTTTGTCTTTCTTGCAGCTAATTTTGATTTTCGTCCGTTTTCTTATACATGGTGAGTCACGTAACTTTATCACCTCATGCAATTTTTGAACGGTTGAAGTTATTGCAATGCAGTTTTCACGAAAGTACATGAGGGAATGGGGCTAATTGATGCATGTATTCGTTTCAATTTTATCACTTGTATTTTAAGCAATATGCAGGAAACTTTGTGCTTTTCAAATGGAACTTACATATTTTTTTGTCTATCGTGACGGACGTAAATTCAATGATATACATATTAGATAACCATTTTTTGAGTTTTTTTTGCAACTCGTGTTTAACGTAATTTTAAATGTAACAGTCCACCAACCAAGGTCGGGCAGCGCTCTCCTTGCTATTACGTGCTCGGCGCGTTACAATTTCCGTTAAATAAGAGTCGCAAACATTTTTCGGAGTCTTCCTACAACTACAATTATGAAGATAGAACTTTTTTCATTAATGAAGTCTGTTCCTTAAAGAAAGATCTTGAAGTAAGTCATGTACAATTTTTCGAAAATTTGAATTCTTTTCGTGCAATTTTGCTTGAACTAGTGTCGAGAAAGTACGTGTTGTTTTATCCCCACTAGTTTGGATATTTGATTTGCAGGCCCAAACCCAGATCTGCCCGGGGGGTCCTAGGTTCGAGTCCTGACGGCGGCAGGATTTTCGACACTAGCTTTTCAGCTAGGTCGAAATCAGTCGCTGTCTGGAGGAGAATTCTAGCGGCCGGCTGTTCTGATCGGTAGTTTTTCGTGGTTTCTCCGTTCAACACCAGGCGAATGCCGGAGCAGTACCCTACCAAACGGGCCACGGACCGCGCACGATCTTTCCTTCCTCTTCCTTGTCCTATCCTCTGCCCTTGCACACACACTTACACTAACATGCACTACACTACTACATATTCCGGGAGACCGGTCGGGAGCTTAGAAATTGTCCCGGCTGGGGCGGTGCCCCGCTGGTGGGAGAGTCCTGGTTAGGGGAAAACCCCACCAGCCGACGGTAGGTCGGCGCCGGATCTCGCCATCCAGCGGGGGAAGATCACCGCCATCTCCCGAAAAAAAGCATGCACTACACTAACGGGACTAATGACCAGAGTAGTTGACGCGTCCGGAAACATGAATAAATCAATCAATCAACCGAAACCCAGATAGGAGAAGCGTAACATACGATTGGACGGATCATCGATTGGTGTAGGTGCCTCCTCTTCCCCGTCGGCGGGCAATGGTGGAGGTGGCTAGGGAGGCGGTGGCAATGGTGGTGGTGGCGGTGGCACGGTCGATGAAGGCCGTGGACAGCAGCCGTCCATTCATTGCCAGAGGGCGTCCCCCTTGTCCGCCCGGCGCATTAGCACTGGAAATAGCTGCGGGCGGCGATCAGCCTCACGATACCCGGCTTGCACGTGGACAGGTTGCTATGCGCCGTGAGTGCCTCCGCTGCCCTCTGCAGAGGAATGCCATCAAGGTCAACAGTCTTTTGTTAGGCCCCCTGGCGCACAAAAGCTCCACTATTGCTAAAAAGTTAGTGGTAAAAACTACGGTATAAGATACATCGTTATAACATTTTTAGACAGTTATATAAATCCGTTACTTTTTGGGCATGAAGAGCTTAGTTCAATTTCTAGTATTAGTGCTAAAAGTGAGACGATGCTCCAATGTTTTGAACAAATGTGTGAATTCAATAAAGAAAGCAAATGACTAACCGCTGTTGTTACAGACCCTAATATAATAGTATACAATAGTTTGTATACATGGATTACAATAAAAATAAAGTCAGCAAGTCTATCTAGAAATATTATGACACATTTCGTATAAGTAATTTTACGTTCGACATGTCGACTTCGTGGTGTAACCTACTCCTACTCGCAAAATAAACGTTCAGTTTTTCCGCATATCATAAATACATTTATTGCATTGAGGTTTATAGGTTGTCCCCTATAGCTCTAGAATATTCTACGACTTGTATTACTTATTGACACCTTTTTCTACGAACTGTTTGCTAGGGTACTGCTCCAGCATTCACCTGGTGTTGATGACCGGTTTGTTAGGGTACCGCTCCGGTATTCGCCTGGGTAATGGGAGAAACCACGGAAAACTACCAATCACAGCAGCGGGCCGTTAGAATTCTCCACCAGACAGCAAATGAATTCGACGTAGCTGAAGGCCTTTTTGTTGAATTCAATGGGGTTTCCAATGACTTGGGGCCATTACACCACTAACCACCAAGAGTCCCAACATTTACAGTTTTAGATTTTTTTGTCTGCCTGAAGTACCTATTAATACAAGCAATATCACCGCTTTTGAGGGTAGAATCAAAAATAGATTCGAAGTTACAATGATTTATTCGCAAAAATCGCAAATTGCTGCGCGTAATACAATTGTGTTATCTCCGTTACTTTCAAAAATAAAAATACTGGTTACATATGTATTTATTATAATAATATTTTCGTGTTTGAAAGGGACTGAAATAATACAAATTGTGTTTCAAATTGCGCTCAGCAATTTCGCAATTTTTTCGACTTTTAAATCATATCTTCGAAACTGTTTTCGCTACTGTCCTTAATTTTATTTATACTAACAGGTACTTCTGGCTGACTAAGATCTAAAAAAGAACAATTGAAACTAAAGAGTTGGGATCCTGGTTGATTTGAGGTGCAGTGACGCCTCGACCTAGAGAGGTAGTCCTCTCGAAAGTATAGTGCGAATTGATATCGCTCTATCTATTCATAGATAGTGCGAATAAAATACGTTCGTTGCTCGAAATAACGACAGCATGTAACGGTAGGAGAGTAGAGACAGGGTGAGGAAGGAAACATTTTCGTTTCCTTTGGGATTGATCCGGGAGTAGTCTGGAATTGATCAGGGGAAAAGAGGGTTAGGCCCGATCAATGCAGACAACCTTTAGAATTCTCCATCAAGACAGTAGTTGTCTTCTTCTTTGCTGTTTAGGTAATACCAAAAACCTACTGGAAATTTACGTTATGGGAAGTTGTAACTCTACAGGATTGTAACTCTAAAAGGATATACAAATTTTAGCCCACGAAAAACTCTTATATTCTAAATGAATATTGGGAACGTTATATATCACATCTTCTTGTTTGAATAGCCAGGTAGAATCTAATAAATTTACTAGTTTATATGATGAATTAAGTATTTTTTTCAAAATTAGGATATTCTCTTACCATTAACTTCTTTCTGTATAAATTATTGTAATTTTGTAATGTCCCTCTCAACTTCTTTCTGGGTACTTCCTTTCATAGAGTATTTATCAAGATGCGGTTTAGTGTGACTTCTGTACATGAACAACATATTCTTCTGTTTATAAACTGACCATTGTTTAAAATATATATTTATTTATTTCAATTATGCCTGATGATGGAAACAAATAATTTCCCAAACGTTGTCTTATGTATTATGTAATAAACATTTACCCTCTCCAGATTTTTCCCCAAGCGGGCGCCGCCCCTAACTGGGACAAGTTCAAAGCTCCCTACTGGTATCCTGCCATGTGTGGTAGTGTAGTGCTTGTTTAAAGGTGAAGGTTACGGGGAGAGGATTAGACAAGGAGGAAGAAGAAAAGATTGCACGTCCGTTCGTTAAAGTACTGCTTTGGTATTCGCCTGGTATCGATTGGAGGGGCCATGGAAAATTAGAAACGATGAAACTTGAATTCTCCTCCTGGCAGCAACTGGATTCGGTCGGGAGATGACAACTTCAATACTGACTATAACAATGACAATACGGGCTCTGAGCTAAACCCGGACGGTATCTCAACTCGAAGGGGTGCGGACTCGAATCTCGTCTCGGGTATGGATGTTAACTTCTTTGTAGTGGCATGGTCGGGACTTCCACAAAGCGCATATGATCTAAAAAACGGATTCGGTGGTATAACGGTTAGGGTACTGGGCTGTTGTACCCAAACTTGCGGGTTCAAACCCGATCGAAGCCATGGATTTTCAAAGGCGAAAAATCCTTCGTACGCCTTCCTTCGGAGGGAGAGTAAACTCGGCTGTCCCATGTGGTAGATTTACTGCATGTAAACGTCATGTTGAAAGTAGCGTAGCGAAATTTGCATGGCCAGACGGGAGTGGGCCTGATGGCCCGAGTCTCACCACGTAAAGTAAGGCATTAAACTAACTAAAAAATAACCATTCTTCTCCGTTACTTCCCCAACTGTAGTTAGTCTCACGGTAGGGGATACGGTTATTCCGCGGACAGGGCAGGTAATACAAGGTCCACGAACCTCTCCGTCACTTCCTCCCTAACTCTAAAACGGTTCAAACAAAATATCCCTGCGAGCCAGTGGGTCACAGGCGAGTGTATACACTGGCCGGTATTGGTCTGTGAACCTAAAAAAGTGCGAGAGAGAGGGAGACTGATGCATGAGCATCAGAGTGTCAAAGGGACAAATACTAATGGCTTGAGACGTCGGTGAATTCCTATCGGAAATATATCGACGTTAAAAGCCTTACTGATGGATGTTACTGATAACGAATTGAGCATAGAAAGAAATTTAAGCGTAGTGTTTTACATTTACCTATCTTATTATTATTCTTATCTTATTTAGATACTTACAAATGTGCTCTACAGTCGCAATACACGACAGAAAATAAAATAAAATAAATTTCATGTAAGGCTGTAACTCGTTAGATTTTCAAATAAGGAATTTCTACATTTTAACTTCCAGGTTATTTGAAAGTTGCACAAATTTTCTTTTGTTTTACTAATATCTTCTAGTAATACTCAATATTGTATTAGTGCTGAAGAGGGCAACACTAATTTGTTTAAATTTACATTTTTAATTTTTAATAACCTCTTATTTAAGTTATTCTCTTCAGACCTCCGAACATTTTCTAGCCAATACATACCTTCTGGAACAAGAATTCATACTAACATTATCTCCACTAAACAATACATTACTCATGTTTGAAATGTTTTGAAGAATCTCTGAATTTGTTGTATATGTGGAGACATTTTCTGTTTCTTTCGGTTATTTTATTTTAATGTAGTTTTTAAGCTTTCATATAAATTTATTGCCAACATGTATCTACTTTTCGATTAACGGGATTCGCTGGCGAGTCACGTTTTTCCGTGTGCCTGTTTTCCGGTTGCTCCTCTTTTTGTTTCCATCTGCGCGGCCGAATCCAACCTGCGCACGTATCGAGGTTATCTCATAATTTGATCTGCCATGAAGGGATTTAGGATCGGAGCACAAAGAACATTTCACAATGGCATTGAAAGTCAACATGGGGAGGTTTGTTTATTCCAAGTGATGTGACTTGTACGAAAACGATCGAAAATCATAACAAAACAAAATTTCTCGAATGCACGAGTGAAGCTTTTTGGAAATGTGGGGATATATCAATTAAAATTAAATGTATTCAATCGTTTTGTATTATTTTCGATTCTCGCGTTCAATAAATCCGCTTTGTCCTCTTATTCCAGGATTGGTACTTTTCTCTTACATTCCTATTTAGATCATTTTCTCTTTTTCTCATTTATACATAGTTTCTTTACTGCTACGTGTTTCGTTGCTGATTATTGAGCTACAAATGTTTCATTTCTTACATATGAAGATTTAATACGTAATGTATGAACTGAAGTGAATTTTTATTTGAATTCCATTGTCATCGATTTCTCTAAAAATGTTTTTGTTCTCTGTTACAGGTGAGTCGTCAGTCGCATCTGCCATGTAATTCCCTCTATCGAACACATTGTGTCAAATTCCCGGTAAGTTTAGTCTATTATGCTTTGCGAGATTGTTTCGTGTGAGTGATGTGTTTTTGTACAGTTATGTGGTCATGAACTGAAAATTGTACAATACATTCCAATTAAGTATTTCATCACGAAGCACATTGCGTTTTCAATTCTCCATCTGAAAGATAAGTCAGTAATTGTCGCAAAATAACATTAATTTTATATAAAAATTTAGTTCTTATCCCTCCAGCAAGGAAATCCTTTCCTTCGAGTTTGGTATATTCACACTTTGCATCTATTGCACATGTCCTGCAATATAATCGTGCTATTACATGATGTGCCACTTTTACTTCGGAAGGTTATTTTCTTCATAGGTCGTACTCTTTAGAAATTTGTTTCAGAAATATTTAAAACCAGTGACAGGTAGGAGAGATGTCAAACAAAATACATTAATCGTAATAAGACGATCACCATTTGTTGGCAATTCACTGAAAACCGAAATTGTACATTTTGAAGGAAAGAATTGTTTTTGATTGATTTTTGAGCGCAAGGGGGAACGAGAAAGTGATGAATTTCCTCCTTTGAAATTTCACATAAGGAAACAGTCTCTGCACTTCTTAACCCGGAAGTCATTCGCCGCAACGTTCAACACACCTTCAATTCATGGGAATAGGGAAGTAGAAACTTCCCTACCGCAACATTATTAACACCGCACTTTTTTCCTTTAGCTTTGTGAAGTGTGTCTTGGCTTGCTTGACTATAATTCTATTATGATAACGTTTGATATGCAACTAGGGGGAAAATTGATGACTAGATTGTACTTAAAAGCATTCACCTTCTTTGTTGCCTACATGAAAGATAACTTCGATGTGTTTCCTTAAACATTTTGATCAACGGGGCTGATAATATATTCTCCACACTTCAAAGCCTCTTCAAATAAAGTGTGTACATACGTTCTTAAAAGTTGACCCATACACTGAATGATTAGAGCTGTTATTATTCCCAGTAATAATCAACAAGTAAATATACCACTGAGAAATCTTATTAAAAATTGCTTTTAAGTTATATTGCCCTTACGCTAAAGCCCCGAATTGAAGTTAAAGTGAATTAACAAGCTCCATTGATGCACTTACCTTTTGTGACATATTTTATTTTGATGTTTTTATTTTTATTGTTAAAATCGCATTACTTAATAAAGAAATACTTATGAGATTGTAACGGGAAAAGTTACATACTTGAGACAATAAACGGCATTAATTAGTAGGTAAAAGTATTTAGAAGGAAATAGATTCTATTTTTTTATTATGATGCTAGTGTCTAATCCTTACAGTCATGTGTAGAATGGATGAATGATTTTGGTAGACATACGATAACATTTACGCGATAGTGTTTGATTAATACATAGATTAGATGTATAATATTTACACTTGGTGAGACAGATGGTCACAGAGAGGTGTAGAAATATCAGCATCATCCTCATTACCGTCATACGATGAGACATCTGAGCCATTTTGGCGTCATAGAACAATTTTCAACGTTTAAAAATATAGCATTCACAACATTTACTACAGTTCGTCGTCAAATATCCTACCGATATTATATTACGAGGTCATTTCTTCTCGTACTTTCAAAATTCTTGCTAAAACCAAACTCTTGCGATCGTTAACAAATTTTAACTCGCGTCCCTTCATGATCCCAACCTTCGTTGACCGTTCGCAGGAATCTGTGTACTCGCCCTACAACCACATCGTCGGCACAAACACCTTACCTTAATCCCGAGGTAGCCCCTAGGACCTCATCGGCCCGCCACTTCAACAT
Source organism: Teleogryllus occipitalis (assembly GCA_011170035.1). Taxonomy (NCBI): domain Eukaryota; kingdom Metazoa; phylum Arthropoda; class Insecta; order Orthoptera; family Gryllidae; genus Teleogryllus; species Teleogryllus occipitalis. The sequence continues at coordinate 174,056 of BLKR01000703.1, forward strand.
ATTTCTGAGGTAACTCTTGGACTCGGCTACCACATTTTAATTCCGAGGTAGCCCCTACAACATCATCGGCCCGCCACCATCAACATATTTCCGAGGGAATACTTGGGCTAAGCTACCACATCTTAATCCCGAGGTAGCCCCTACAACATCATCGGCTTGCCACATCAACATATTTCCGAGGTAACACTTGGGCTCGGCTACCACATTTTAATTCCGAGGTAGCCCCTACAACATCATCGGCTTCCCACATCAACATATTTCCGAGGTAACACTTGGACTCGGCCACCACGTCTTATTCTCGAGCCAGCTCATACGACCTAATCCGCCCGCCACTTCCACATATTTCCGAGGTAACCCTCGTGGACGTCGCGGTGGCCGGGCAGGCACGCGTACACACCGCGCGAATGGCCGACATTCCCCGGGTCAAGGGCGGTTGGCACGCGCGCGCGCGCGCGCGCACGCGGCAGCGGAAGCCATCGCGATAGTCGCCGCCGTTTCTGGGGCGCAGGCGCGCGCCGCTGCGTCGAGATTGGAGGCGAGGAGGCGAATTTCAGTTAAAGGAATTGAGGAAATTGCACAGTGCCTCGGAATTAATGTTACAAACTTCTACATACAGGGTATACAGGGTATACAGGGTATTTCGGCATACAGGGTAGGGATGGGCGATTATTGATTGATTGATTGATTTTTTCGTGTTTCCGGGCGCGTCAACTGCTTTGGTCATTAGTCCCGTGAGTGTAGTGCATGTTTTTCTGGGGAGATGGCGGTGATCTTCCCCTTTGGTTGACGAGATCCGGCGCCGACATACAGTCGGCTAGTGGGGTTTTCCCTCTAACCAGGACTCTTCCACCAGCGGGGCACTGCCCCAGCCGGAACAAGCTCTAAGCTCCCGACCGGTCTTCCGGAATATGTGGTAGTGTAGTGCGTGTTAGTGTAAGTGTTAATGTGATAAAGTTCTATCAGACTTATGCTGCAAATAGAACATATTCTGCTGCTATTAGTGGACAAATAGCTATAGTACAAATGGCTACTGCAAGTGGAGATATTAAGTTGTCATCAATTTAATCGAAACGACTAAAATTCTATTTGGAACGTTGTCATTCCAAAGAGCTCATACTGCCATTTGCAAAAATTACTACTGTAGGTTAAACGATATCTACATAGAACGAGAGATGAAAGTTGGGAACGTTGTCGACCATTACTAACGGTTCATGCTGTGGTATGTGGAGCTACTGTAAAAGTCATAACTGTAGGTAGAAATACATTTGAATTGGTGAAGAGATCATACATTGGAAAGTTGTCATCGCAAAAGGCTCATGCTGCACTCTTTGCAGCTACTGTAAAAATCACTACTGTGGGTATTAACGACATCTGATTAGGTGAAGAGATGAAACATTGGAAAGCTGTCATTGTAAACGGCTCATGCTGCAACCTCTGAAGCTACTGTAAAAATCACTACTGTGGGGAACAAGGACATCTGAATAGGTGGAGAAATCACACGTGGGAAAGTTGTCATCGCAAAAGGCTCTTGCTGCAGTCTCTGCAGCTATTGTAAAAATCACGACTGTGGATAAGAACATCTGAATAGGCGAAGAGATGAAACGTTGGATACTTGTCATTGTAAGCGGCTCATGCTGCAATCTCTGGAACCACTGTAAAAATCACTACTGTAGGTGAGAAAGACATCTGAATAGGTGGGGAGATGAAGCTTCGAACTCAATTTCCTCGAATGGGCTGAAATGCTGGTTGGAGCGCCGTCACTGCAAAGGGCGAGCGACACCTGGGGGAGGCGTGGCGGCGAGCGAGGTCCGGGCCTCACGCGCTCGTTAGTGACCGCGTGACCACCTCGTTAGGCGCCGCCTCCGCCGTGAGATTTCCCCTTCCGGCGCCCCCTGCCCTTCTCTGCCCCTCCGGCCGCACCTCGCCGAGTGTAGGCTGCGTGGTGGCCGTGGCGGTGGCGGCGGCGACCGCAGAGCCCGGCGGCTTCGGCTGCAGCGCCCCCTGTGCGCGCCCACGGAGCACGAGCGGGCGATCAGAGAGGGGTACTAGTGGCGGAGCTAGGGGGACGGCAGGGGGGCGGTGCGGCCTCGGTGACACCAATTATAACATTTTATAGTTCGAATTATATAATTTTAATGATTTATATAATTATATATATTAATTTAATATATATGTATATATATACATATATAATATAAATGTGTATATATATATATATATATATATATATATATATATATATATATATATATAAATTTAATAGTTATACAATGAAATCATACATACTAATAAAGCAATGAAAAACAATGTAAAGTAAAACGCAAAACTATAAGCAGTGAGTCCCAATTCTTCAGTGGTCCAAGAGTCTCGATTTCGGCGAGTACTTTATCTTATCGTTAATCTTGATTAAATAATTACAAATTATCTGTAATATCGTGCAAATATATTTGTATTTTTATTAAATAATGTATAAACTATTCTGCTGTATACTATTTTTATATTTAATTTAGGGGGTGACACCATTAGTTTTGCTCCGGGTGGCACCAACTTAAGCTACGCCACTGAGGGGTACGCTCAATTCCAGTCCGGAGGGATTGTTTCATGCAGGCTCATGAGAACTCAAGAAAAGATTGATTGATTAGTGATTCCGGGTGCGCCAAATGTTAAAGCCATTCGACCCGTAAGTGTCGTGTATGTTTTTATCGTAGAAGGTGCGGTGATATTCCCCCGCTGGATGGCGACATCCGGGGCTGAACTATGCGTCGTAGGCGTGCGGGTTTCCCCTACAGGTATCTTCCAACAGTGAGGCAATTTTGAAGCTTTCCTGACCGGTCTTTCGGCGTGTGTAGTAATGTAGTGCATGTGTGTGTGTGTAAGGGATGAGGATAGGACAAGGAAGAGGAAGAGAAAATCCCGCGCGGTCTGTAGCCCATTTTTGAAAGTACTGCTCCGGTATTCGCCGGGTGTTGATCGGAGAAACCACAGTAAAATTCCGTTCAGAGCAGCTAGCTGCTAGAATTCACTTTCTGATCGCGAGGGAGATAGCTGGAGACAGCCATCTAGTTAGTGTCGAAAATCCTGCCACCGTGGGGACCCAAACCCTAGGGCCTTCCAGTTCCCGCCGGTTCATGTGAAAAAAGCATCATCTGTTTATGCACTCGCGAGTAATACTTTAAGTTCTTGCTTCATTGTTTGGTGAGATCCAGTCATAACTGCACGACCATGAAGCCCGGCTTGTTTAAAAAAATATGTACTCGTAAAGTGTAGCCCTAAATATCGGTTTCTAATGATTTGTGAATATTCAGTTCCTAATTTTCGGAAATACATTGCATTTCGCTCCTAGGTGCCAATAAGCCCGGCACTACTCTCATGATTCATAAAACACTCCGGAAATTTTACTAATATTCCTTTCTTCCGAAGTTGACAGTAAACCAGTAAATAGTTTACGCAATCAGTTTATAATGTTAAGCTTTATTACATGAGGATATGTTTTGAAAACGAGCTACGTTAGGAGTGAGTTTTCAATTTTCTACGAGTACAATAAGGACGTTTATAATGCTGGAATACGAAAAAAATATTTACGTTAGAAATTCAAATGTAGATTTAACATTTTAAGTCGTGTTATCGTAGGGATATTAAAAATAATCTTGCATTATAATGCCAAAAAAAGACCGCCTTGGGGATTTGTGAGGAATACTCACTGTTCAGAAACAAATAAATAAAAATATAATTTATTTTCAATTTGTAATTTTGGGGCGAAAGGTCGATGGAAGTTAACCAGTTGTTTATTTTTTCTGTCTGTGATGAGCTGCAAGAGCTGTTTTCAGAAAAAAAGCTGTCTCTCTTTGTTCAAAGCGTTGACCTCTTTTGTTCCTCCAATGCCATTTTAGGGTTCAAATTAAACTCAAAGGCATAATTATCCTTGTCCATTGTTTTGTGTTCACGCGGAATGCCGCGAGGTCGACTTCTGAGAATTATCAAGGGCCTTTCCCTTGCGTTTATTACAAACTTAAGAGAAAGAGAAAGTCGTTTGTAAGTAATTCACAAGCAGAGATTGTTTACTACGGTAGTTTGTTTTTGAGGAAGTTATATCTTGGAAATACTATTAAACGTAGATTTCACTTTTAAATCTACACTAGAAAGTAGGTAAAGCAGTCAAAAAATTACTTTATGAGAAGAGTTTGAAATACGTGATTTCAAAACTCACATTTACAGTGAACCCTTGAAATAAATGCTCTTTGGTATCTTACTAGGAAATGTTAAATGCAAAGTAGTACTAGCAGACCTGTAAATTGTTATGTAAATACAGATTATAAAGGAGAAGAGAGGATATAAAAAGATAAGAAAAAGTCATTGCTGTACAAACACTGGTTATCATGGAACGTTTCGTACGTTAAAATATAGCAGTTATGACGGTAAGAGCAACAGTTTTCTAATTGCTCAAAAATCAATTTTTTAATGCTCCTGGGAGCTCAAATGAAAAAATACCCAACAGAAAATTACGGAATTAATTGATTTAAATCTAGTTTCATTGTCACAAAAAAATTAAATAAGTAAGCATTAATAACATGCTAACTTCCAAAAATTGTGGGCCCTTTCTTCGTTGGTCTCATGATCCATCAGAGAGCTCGTCGAGAAATCGTTCACTCGTCTGCATATCGGTCTCGTTCGCGACATCGCGCGTAGTCAGTGTACGCTCTCCCTCGCAACATAGCCCTAGGAGGCGGGTGTCCTCGCGACAAAGGGACGCTTGAGTGATAATGCACGTTACAAATTAATCAAGTGAGACTAATTTACCACTCAGGGCAGAGATAAAGCCTGCGGGCTTGGGATGGGAAAGCCTACAAACTCATAAGACATGAATGTTCATTGTCAGGCCTTTAAAATGAATATTTCACTCGCGAGCTGACCTTTGAGAATAAGTATTCACTTAGCCTTTAAATCAAACATTTTACTGGCAAACATTTATTGACTTTATACTGGTGCAATCACACGGATATACATTTGCTTTTCTTTCAACAATAAAACCAGCCTTACTTCGTTAACTAACCCAACGTACCACTCTGGTAGTATAACCACAATTTAACGTCATTTTCTTGTTTTTTATCGTATTCAAGTTCTTTATTTATTTGTGAAATAATTTAATTAATTATTACTCACACTTTTAAAATATGTCCAATTTTCTTCCTACCACATGAATCGATAATTAATCCATAATTTTCAACACGCTACTGTATAATATAATGGTATAAAAACTCAACGTTAAGAAAGAGTGTCTTTTGAAGTACTCGCTAGCTTAATTTCTGCGTGCCTGGGGCCGAAATGTCCAATGTTTTTGGTAAATATTTCTTCAGAAGATTGTGATTAAAGAAATATTTTCTTAATATTACAGCAGTTCAGATGACACTCTGGGCATATACGATAGTCAATTTGTAAGACATGACAACTATACCAGACAATACTGCAAAAAGTAGAATTTCATAGGAATTTCTGTAACGTGCTTAGCAATGCGAGTACATTATTTTTTTCATTGCAGAGGTGACTACGAGTAAGGAAAACTGAAAGTTGGGTAAATAGAACTATTATTTTAATAATAAATGAGACAACGTTCACTACTAACAGTGGAACTTCATCCTAAATAATACATCAAGAAATTAATACATCAATGCCAACGATGAGGAAGGCGTTGAACACAACACTATTGAACGTTCTGTTCTTTAAAGCTGCCGTATTTTCAACCTCTACTTATTGGAGAGTAATCGACGAGTAAGAATAAATAACGAAACCCATGGTACGAACAAAAATAATCCGAAGACCGGTTGCAATCCACGGATTTCAACCTCGATTTCAATCCGAAGGTTATACTTTCCACATGCTTGGTTAATTGACTGCGTTGATTCATAATATGAAATTTTCTTGAGTTTCGGTCCTTAAAAAAACATCACTTAAATTGCTAACATTTAGGCTTTTATTCAGCCTTCATCGCGGTATTTTTACTCCGGATCTCTCGGACCTATCCATCATTTTTATGGCTTAAGAAACTATTACTTGATAAAAGTCGAAACGTTGGCAATTAAATATTTTTTTAAGGACCGAAACTCACGAAACGTCCATACTATGTTATACTTTCCACTTCATTCAATAATATTCTCTAGTGCTCAATAATATCAGTCTCTCAGTAATATCAGTCTTTCAGTAATATCAGTCTCTCAATAATATCAGTCTCTCAATAATATCAGTCTCTCAGTAATATCAGTCTCTCAGTAATATCAGTCTCTCAATAATATCAGTCTCTCAATAATATCAGTCTCTCAATAATATCAGTCTCTCAATAATATCAGTCTCTCAATAATATCAGTCTCTCAATAATATCAGTCTCTCAATAATATCAGTCTCTCAATAATATCAGTCTCTCAATAATATCAGTCTCTCAATAATATCAGTCTCTCAATAATATTAGTCTCTCAATATCAGTCTCTCAATAATATGTCTCTCAATAATATCAGTCTCTCAATAATATCAGTCTCTCAATAATATCAGTCTCTCAGTAATATCAGTCTCTCAATAATATCAGTCTCTCAATAATATGTCTCAGTAATATCAGTCTCTCAATAATATCATCCTCTCAATAATACCAGCCTCTCAATAATATCAGTCTCGCAATAATATCAGCCTCGCAATAATATCAGCCTCGCAATAATATCAGCCTCGCAATAATATCAGTCTCGCAATAATATCAGTCTCGCAATAATATCAGTCTCGCAATAATATCAGTCTCTCAATAATATCAGCCTCGCAATAATATCAGTCTCGCAATAATATCAGCCTCTCAATAATATCAGCCTCTCAATAATATCAGCCTCGCAATAATATCAGTCTCGCAATAATATCAGTCTCGCAATAATATCAGTCTCGCAATAATATCAGTCTCGCAATAATATCAGTCTCGCAATAATATCAGTCTCGCAATAATATCAGTCTCGCAATAATATCAGTCTCGCAATAATATCAGCCTCGCAATAATATCACCTCTTGTCCACTGCACGGAAGGTCAGCTGTTGCGACGCTTCCACTTTGAAGGGCTTTGCCCAACCCGCAACGTTACGTAAAGCAACACAATGTCACCCAAGGAGCACCGCTTGACACTTACGAGTATTTCTGACGTGAAGAGCTGCAATTTCCAGATATGATCGTTACTACCCTTTGCTTTCATCTATCCTGAAACACAACTTCTAGAATTCTATTTTTTTCATGTGCTGTCAACTAACCACGTATGCACGCAACCGTGCATTGGCAGTGGCCTTTTGTTGCGTGTCAAGAAGGGTTTCCAACAAATGTAACGAACCCGCCACAATCCCGTTATTTTGCTAGGTTTACTTATAGGGTTACTGTATGCGTTTAAACTCCGATGGACAGGTCTGTGACACGTTTCCTAAACTAACTTTCATTTTGGCTGGATATTGAGCCCATAGGCATAGACAGGCATACTTACCAAAACGTTGACATATTTTTTCCCCTCTTAAGGGGGAAAAGGAATTTGATCTTTATATTTAATTGTTAATACCACCAATATCATCTCGTTCTGCGGTAAGATACTTGTAAGATGCAACTAGATTTCATTAAAAATACGAATTCATGAATTGGTCGATTTGAAGGATGGCTGACGTTTTCGGGCACCTCAAGTGCTATAGACATTAGCCCCGTTTATGTAGTGAATTTTCTTATCCCGAAAGGTGTAAGCATTCTTTCTTTGCTGGAAGCTCTGAGAATAAGTTTTCAACGACATGAAACAATTTTTTGTTTTCAATTTTCCTTATTACGATACTATAATACACAGAAAAGTACTTTTATAACTTCTAGAATAAATAGAGATGTATACATCTCTACATCTTCTCTTTTGTTCGATGAGATCGCACGAGTTCACATATATCTGTTAAAATTTTCTATTTAATTTTTTTTTCAACTTTCTCCTTAGGGCAAGGTGACCACAATGCTTCCTTGTAACCTCACCAATGAAAGCGTGAAAGAAACGAAAGAAGGATAACTAAGGCTATTGTATTTTTGAATTTTATAAGTAGAACACTGAACACTGTACAACACACCTTTTATGTAAGTAGAACACTGAACATTGTACAACACACCTTTTATGTAAGTAGAACACTGAACATTGTACAACACACCTTTTATGTAAGTAGAACACTGAACACTGAACAAACGTATCGTTGAAAGACGTATGTTTTTAGTTTATAGTTTCCTTTCGTTGTTGACTCTGACATAATTATTGAACCATAAACGACTTACCACGATTCCCATAAAAACTCTTCTCAGCATGCATTGAAGTTTTGATTGATCACTCCGTCCCATTACCATCACCACTTTACCTTCGCCATAACCGCTCCATCAGCTTCTTCTGGGTTTAATATGGAACATATTATTTCCCTTCCGACATCTAACGTGATGTCATCACGCGATAATTAGCGACAGTTGATATTAGAGCACAACTACTTTATGTCCATAGGTCAACACAGCGAGATCTTTGCATGGCTTCAGCATCCATTGATAGTTGCATTGCTTCAAGAAGCCATGACCGGAAGCATTCTCTGCTAGAAGGAGAAGAAGGGGGACGGTTTCCCTACGTCTCGACCTTCGTCGTTTCGTTGCCTTTGTGATATTGTACCGGGAGAGGTGGCTCAGGGCTTCACTTGATGTCACTGCAGCGTCTCCGACCGGGTGGTCCTGGGATTTGAGTCCTTACGGTGGCAGGATTTTCCACACTAGCCAGATAATTAGGTCGAGTTTTGTCGCTGTTTAGAGGAGAATTCTAGCGACTGGCTGCTCTGATCGGTAGTTTTCCGTGGTTTCTCCTGTCAATACCAGGCGAATGCCGAAGTCGTACCCTAACAAACGGCTCACGACCGCACGCGATCTTTCCTTCATCGTCCTTGTCCTTTCCTCACCCCTTACTTGCACATAGTTACACTTACATGCACTACACTATCACAAATGTCGGGAGACCGGTCGGGAGCTTAAAACTTATCCTGGCTGGAGCGATTCCTCGCTGGAGGAAGATACCTGGAAGAAGAAAACCCCGCTAGTGGACGGTAGGTCGGCGCCGGCTCTCGGCATTCAGCAGGGCAAAACCACTGCCACCTTCCGAGAAAAACATTCACTACACTTACGGTACTAATGACCTTAGCAGCTGATACACCCGGAATTAATATTCAATCAATCGTGATATTGCTATAAAACTGAACCCAAATGATAATTATAAATCATCAGATTTTCTACCTCAATTAAAATGTTCTGGTTCTCACAGGAGTGGTCGGAAGAGAATAAAATATCCTATTACAATTACAATTTCTTTGCAAGTGTTATTAATTTATTTGTGCGTGATATATTTCGTATGTAATGCAGTTCATGAAGTCTACCAATTATCTACTGATGTTTGACAAAATCATATCTCTGGAATACATTTTTGGTTGCATCGACAAGGTCTTTTGAAAATGTGACTGGTAGTGACATTATATTGCTTAAATATTTTAACGCATAAAATAGTATATACCCTTTTTTACTATCCGATTTCGCTTTAAGAATTTCCTCTCTAGAATTTCCTCTTTAGAATAAAGAGAGATTTGGAAACAAACTCCGCAATTATAATATAAACAACGAGATATTAAAAACTTCGCCCTTAACAAACAAACAGAAATGTGTGTTTAAAGATTCTTGGAAGAGAAATTTCGTATTATGTTTTGAAATGAACATCGAGGCAAAAAGGGAACAACTATTTATACAAAGCCAGGAATACTGTAGCTACGTATGTATTATTAAAGGTCTCAGAAAAGAACAAATAAAAGCACTGCACACAGTTGAATTATGAAAATAATGCTATGGAGCAATGTCTTTAAGTTTGTGTGAACGCAAATAGGAACATGATGGTGATTTCAGGCGAGGTGGCCATTTTTCCAAACATTTTCTGTTCCATAACTGCCAATAGCACTTTTTTTAATCTAAAGTAACATTTAGAGGTGTCTTAAAATCATGTAGATATACAAATAAAATCATGTAGATATAATATCTGTTCGTAAGTATGTGAATCTAATTGTAGTACATGTTTCTCAAATCTTGTTATTACTCAGCGAGGTGAAGATATAGCATTGTAAAATATATGACACAGAAACTGAAATAAACCCAAGATACTCGAATCTCTGGGTAAGAAAAATATGCCTAGTACAATCACATAATAGTAGATGAGAGACAGAATACCTCTTAATCCCTTTAAAGTAACTCATAAACGGCTATGACACCATAATTTCATCCATACTGTGTTGATATTTGGATCCTAACAAAGTTCATTCAAAGTTTGACATTTTATGATGCATTGAAAGTAATTTCAAACTAAGTGAAATAATTGTGAAGAGTTCTTCTCATCCGCCGTGGAACTGTACTGCATTTATTACAGTGCTAAAATGCTCGTATCTGTTGGAACTTCCACTGTTTTAAATGATTCTCACAAATGCCCATTCTGTATAAACAAATATTCCTATTATTTAACACCTTCCCAAACCGTATAATCTGCTTACAGCTTGTATTCAAGATGATCGGACGATGAAACGTTTTCATTCTGTTTGCAAATACATTGTCACTTTGATAAGGATAATAGCAACACAATGGAAGTCTAGTGGGAAATTCGAGAATCTCGTGTAAAACAATTTCTTTATCATGAACTGTACATACATATCCAAAATTAATCGGTCGAAAACCAAGTATGTTTGTTTGAAACTTAATAATAACACTAGTATGTAACAATACAATATACACTGATGAATGGTTAAACATTCTAGAAAAGATTTATGATGAAATTGAAATTCCATGAAATTCAACGAAATTTCTACTGAATAAATTATAAACGTTGTACACAGTAATCAGAAGTGCAAGATCACATCTCGTCACTAAATTTTTAATAAATATACGATGCGTAATATTCAACAGCCTGAACATGAATAATAAATTATTTTGGAAATAAAAGTAGGGGTAATCATTCCACTTTTGATAATTAATATTCAGCAGCCTGAACACGAGGAATAATAAATTATTTTGGAAATAAAAAATGTGTTAATCATTCCATTTTTGATAATTAATATTAAACAGCCTGAACATGAATAATAAATTATTTTGGAAATAAAAAATGGGTTAATCATTCCATTTTTGATAATTAATATTCAACAGCCTGAACATGAAGAATAATAAATTATCTTGGAAATAAAAAGTGGGTTATTCATTCCATTTTTGATGTCGCCTCGTTACCTCCAGTGTGGTCTGGTTGTAAAGCATGAAAGGATGGGACGAACATCCTTATGGGATTGAGGTATGCTGCGGAGATGCGAAATGGATATATGCACGTTTTCAAAATATCGAGGTTTTTATAAAATTATCGATGGATTTAACATCGATTTTTTGAAGTCTGATTTTTAACATTGATGTTTTGTGTTTGATGTTTTACAAGGTTGATATTTTATTTTTAAATTGAAAAAGTACCATCAAAATAAACATTAATAATAATAATAATATAATAATAATAATAATAATAATAATAATAATAATAATAATAATAATAATAATCATATATATATTGAACATTTTTAACACCTAAGTGACCAAGTATGAAGAATAATTAAAATGGAGATTTCGTCTATAAATGTAGTCTATAAATTGTTTGAATTATCCAATCAAACAATAAAAGTTTGTTAAATGTCCTGATCATTTTTATTGTGTATTGTCACTAAAATCTAAATTAAAAATCATTAAACATGACCAGCGTCAAATTAAATCACCCTTTCTCATGTGTACATTAATGGTTACGAATGCAATTTCAAAAACATGGATAGTTTTAGAGCGATGTTTTTTTTGACACTGATTATTTAATTCTGAACATCGAGGTTTAGAAACATCGATGTTTTGTTGGCAATGTCGTATTCCTAGTAGGTTGAGAAAAGACTGGGGAAAGGAACTTCTGAGAGGTAGCACGACGTTCGTTCTCTGTTGAAATTTTGCACCAGCATTCGCATAGAAGTGATTAAGGAAGCCAAGGAAATCAGTCAAAACAGCGACCTTCCATTCCGGTCAAGTTCGTCAAAGTCAATACATCATCCTGTAGTAATCCAATAACCTGTGCACGTTCGTAGGTGTTTCCTACAAAACCAATCAGTAAAATACCTCGGGATGAACTTACTCTACTCTACTGGACTCTACTAAGACTCTACTGGAAAACACACGTAACACTAAAACTACAAGCAAAAATAAAAATAGCTCAACTAAACTTCCTTATCAACTCCAAAAACCAGCGATCCCTAACAAATGCCATTACAATTTATAAAGCAATAGTCAGACCATTAATGCTCTACGAATGTCCCATCTGGACCAATGCATCTATTTCTAACATTAATAAACTTCAAATTGTACAAAATAGATTCCTTAGATTAGCAACATATGCCACATGGTTCATCTCAAACGCCCAAATTCATAAAGAACTGAATATATCACCGATCATCAAATATATTGCCCATCTTTCCAATAATTTTTACTCCAACCTAAATACAATAAACAGAGCCGTCCACTACAACCTGGCCACTATAAATGACTTCCCTACTAGAATTAAGAATAGATTTCCTTTCAAGGCGTTCTTGAACATTTTCTCTACTAATTGTTCATAGTAGGGGCTCTTGTAGTTTCCTACACCTCTAGTAAGGTAGTTTAGTTTTAAGTTTTAGTGTTAAGTTTAGTATAAGTTACAATGTAAGCCAGCAAATGCACATGAGATAGTAATTTGGTACTGATCTGTGTAATTTCCAATCACTCAATAAATACATTTAAAAAAAAGGCGTGTCCTACACTCACGGTTAGATTCTTTCTGGTTCAGAAATCGAGACAAAGGAGGTCATTCGACGCGGTTTTTTCTCCTGATGCCGAACAGATAATTTTTTGCGGAGCCATCCAGGAGATTATAAGAAATTTCTCTGAAGCACATGTTTCTTGGGTGTTGTAAGCAACTAAAACGCGTTTTGGGTGAATTACGGTACGTATAGAAACGATCAATCCATTCCTCTCGACTCAATTGGCGCAAGTATCATCCGCTTTCCTCTAGATTATTATAGAAGAATTACTAGGTTTTTACTATAGAAGGCTATTATTGTAGAAGAAAAACATGTATTTTTTTCTGGTACCAATGCATCTTCGAGTTTCCTGGTGAAACGTCATAAATTACTATTCTCTTTGCGGGTTTCTTTTCTTCTTTCCAAGAATCATCACGACATAATTCATTCGATTGACTATATTTAAACCTAACTTTGTAGTGAAACGAAAATATAAAGGAGCTCATCCGGTGGCCGAGATCGCTAAGGCAGGAGTGTCGTAGCGATCTCGGATCGGAGGATCGCGGATTCGAGTCCCCTTTCGGGCATGGTTGTATTTGTGTTCGTCCTTTCACCCCTTATCATCACCATATCATTTCATCTCAGTTACTATAACGTCAATTTCAATAGTGGTCGCTAATGATGCAACCTTATATAACAAAAAAAATTTAAACGAGTATTTTAATCGACACTATATTGATGTTTCTATTCCTGGAAATAGTAGTTTCTTACCCTCCATTATCAGACTGATATGAAGATAACATTATTGAATGAGATCTGTGGTTAACACAGATTTGTCTGTAAAGTATTTCAGCGAAATTCGAACACTTGAAAGTATGTGACATCAGACTTCTGTGATACCTAGCTCTATTTCTGCTTCAGAGTTAAAACTCAAGCTAGTCATCCTTGTCGGCGGGTCCTACCAGTGCGGCGTGCGGCATGCGTTAAAATCGATGCTTCAGCAAGCCACGCGTAACTGAGAACAAAACACGTCCGCTGCCAACGAGGTGAATAATTCCCACGCATCATAGCGTACAATTTGTCATATTTTGCTTCAATATTTTATATCGAATGACAATGACAAAATAAAACTAACTGTGACTCGATTTTTAATCTTGTGCAATGAGTAGGATTGAGATGAATACAATTTTAGTGCATTATATTGCTGCTCTTCTTCCCCGTAATTTACGAGCACGGGATAAATTTACCAGTTTTCAAAGAGATGTAAAAATCTGAATGGTAATTTCACTCTATACCTCAATCAAAAATGTTCCGTAATGTATTAATGTAGAACTGCTGTCTTTGTTAGCTGCGGGAATGTAGATCTTTACGTCACATGCATCTGTGCCTTCTGTACGCCGGAAGCTTCTAGCATTTTAAGTGATTTATTTAGTACCCCCTCGATGAAATTGAGCAGACAGCAACTACTGATTGCAGGTGAATTTATGCACATTCTTGTAGTAAGTGTACCCTTAAGTATTTCCCTTAGTGCTTCAACATTTCCAGGTGGCAGTCTGTAGAGCCATAACAAGAACCCTTTCTCTTCCCTCTGCATGTTGCACAATGGAGCTGATCGCGCCTGCCACGATGTTCTTTTCCTTTTGTTGCTCGGCTGGGCTCTTTTTGCGACAATCGCGTTGTAAATAATGTGGAGGAAATTTGGTCCAAAATTTGATAAAATAAAAATAACAGAAAATATTAAAAGTAACGCTTTGAAAAAAGTCAAAACGTATTGTAGAATAACTTTTAAGCGGAAAGTATTCTATGGAGAGAGAGTAAACGTTTTATTAAGTTCAAAAAATAGAAATTAGAGTAAGAACGGCACTTTACAATTTGAAGCATATATATATATATATATATATATATATATATATATATATATATATATATATATATATATATATATATATATATGTATATAACTCAAAGTTTAAAACTGAAAACTTAATGTAAGTAAAACATTCAGGTTCTGGTGTTAAGAAATGTCTAAGTTAATATCTATTCCTTACCTTTTCATGAGATAATATTTCGTTTGATTTCATTCAAAAGTAATTTCATTTTCTGGTGTTAAGAAATGTCTAAGTTAATATCTATTCCTTACCTTTTCATGAGATAATATTTCGTTTGATTTCATTCAAAAGTAATTTCATTTCCATTCGTTAATTTATAACCAATATCGCACATTTCTGATTGCAAGGTTTTCATTTATATGCTTTCAGCACTGAATGAGAGAGAATTATGTTGGCGTAGTACATAACTTCCAAATTTTCTATCGAAATATGTCTTCCTGTGTCCGTAACACGCAATTTAATTAAATGCATCTTTATAAAAAGTTGTGCAAAGAATTTTATTTCTGAGGAACCTCTAAGAGAAGTGAGGTACTTTAGGAACGTGAAAATATTCCCGCTCTTTTCATCGAGTACTTCTAAAGAAAAGAGGAAAAGTTCCTGCAAAATTTTCGTACCAAATAAGATTTTTAAAGTTTTGAAGACAATCTTCATTGAGTACGCAGCTTTCTTAAAGAAGTACGCGTGTTTAATGCGTTTTAGCCAGATCCCTTAAAATAATTTGCTTTAACAACTTATTGTAATGAAGACCCGACAATGCCGAAATGTTTCCCTAACTCAGCGATGGCCTTTCATGTTATATTTCTCGTAAAATTTTATCTTTTCATTTCTTTATTTATTTGAGAGATACATACATTTTAATATTCTTTTCATTTAGTTAACTAAATATGCTCATTAGTTTCATAAAAAATCGTGCATTATCTCTGTTAATAGCACGTCTGCAATTAAAATTCAACCCTTCAATTCAAAATTCACATCTACCAATCAGCATTCAGAAAGTGAGCCAAATCGTTTAATTAAGAAAATATATCACAAATGTAGCCAAGTTATTTGCAGTCGGCCATGCAACATGAACAAAAATGTACATTACATATTACGTACCTACAACAACAACAACAACAACAACTACTTCTACTACTACTACTTATGAACAAAGAGAGAATAAAATGAAATTGGGGATGTAAAGTTAAGTTAGCTGACTTATGGAACATAAAATATTGAACTTGAATAAATTAAATCTTTTACGTGTAAACATTTGGTTTTAGGATTACGAATGTAAAAATGTAAACGTCAGTTGTGTTTACCAGTTCTGAAAAGTACGCTACAGAAAAACTATCAGAAGTTATTAGTTCCCCCCCCCAATATTTACACATGTATTCTCTCTCACACCTATCTTTACTTTTCGTGGGAAGTAATGTTTTCATGACTGTCAGCTTCTAATATTTTATCCTCAATATGTTCAGTACCTTCCATTTGAAAATATTTCGTGGAGACAAAAGCAATATAAAGCCCACTAAATTATATATTTTTCAGAAGCTAATTCTATGTCATGAAATGCATATCTGGGGTGGAAAAGATGTGATTGGATTTCTTAAAATTTGAATTATTCGTAAATGGAAACGAAAAACGTGTAACATGTGTATAAGGGGGTATACTTGCCCTTATTATAATTGCACTTATTATAATTGCACTCGCTCCTATCGTCGTTCGTTTACTTGAACATATCATTCATGAAATTATACCCCTCTTTATACACTCCTTTGTTAATTACTATAAAATACTGTTTCGAAACAATATTAAATAATCAGTTTCTACAATATTTCACGGAGACTGGTTTTCTTAATTTCTTCTTACAAATATATATTTACTGTTGGGCATTGCCCTGTTCATATTATAATTTGTTATAGTATGTTTCTGGTTGAGTAAAAAACGTAAATATGTCTGTCGAAAAATATACTACAACAAACCCACCTTTAAGGGCGAAAAGTACCAATACATTTTTTCCAGTAGTTAAATGTCCGTCGTAATCCAGTAGCAAGAATTCTTTCTCGTTTCCGCTTTCTTGGATGTGTTCTCAAAAGGAACGAATTAAAGGAGGAATGTTAGAATTTAAACTTCAGAGTATTCTCTTTCAATATTACTTTACAGATCAGGACGTAGGATGCCTTTATGGAGCACCTGCTGAAAATGAAGAATGTCCATTTGCATTTTCCATCTTTGAGGGTATTATATCATGTTTCATAATGCCAGGAAGCTACGGCTGTGGGAAAACGTGAGAAGATCTTAGGATGTAGTTCGCATTCAGAACAAAAACGCTGAGCTCCTCCATTCGCCGCTGCAGAGGCACAAGCGATGGAAATGGAGGTGAAAGCAGTAATAGCACACTGCTGTTCAGCGTTAGTGAATACGACAGCGGTATAGCTTCGGTTAATACAATGGAGAGGTGTATCGATAGGAATTTTCCGCAGCGACATTGGATTTCTTACGACTACCCTTTAAACTTAGTAGTTGACTACTAAGTTGACGGAGATGACCTCTTTTATTTCGTCATATAATAAGGTCAACAACACCGCATTAAAATTTCCACGACTGCCCTTTCATATAAATTCTAAGTTTGGCTGTCATTCTCATGTCTTTAAGATTAGGATTTTTTGTAAAAGATATTTTTTAAATTGAGTAGTGAGTGTGGTATTAGCATTAAATCATTACTTGTTTACAATTCCAAGTAAGAAAAGACAGATAATAAATTTTAAAAAACTGAAACTCGTTGACCCTCTGTCGCATCGCCTTATTGCCTTCGCCCTAGCTGCGATGTCATGGTGGTGCCCAAGTGCAACTCTTGCGGCGCGGAGGCGTCGGAGGAACAGGAAAGGCGAGGGCGGGGGAGAATCATGGTGACGGAGGGGCCAGCGCGGTGGTTTTGATCGATTGATTTTTTCGTGTTTCCGGGCGCGTCAACTGCTTTGGTCATTAGTCCCGTTAGTGTAGTGCACGTTAGTGTAAGTGTCTGTGTAAGGGGAGAGGGAAGGACAAGGAAGAGGAAGGACAGATCGCGCGCGGTCCGTGGCCCGTTTGGTAGGGTACTGCTCCGGCATTCGCCTGGCGTTGATCGGAGAAACCACGGAAAACTACCGATCAGAGCAGCCGGATGCTAGAATTCTCCTCCAGACAGCGACTGAATTCGACCTAACTGAAAAGCTAGTGTCGAAAATCCTGCCGCCGTCAGGACTCGAACCTAGGACCTCTCGGTTAGAGGCACTGCAGGGCAGCGCGGTGGGAGCGAGAGAGAGAAAAGTGGAGAGTGAGAGAGAGATGACAGCAGAGAAAGAGAGTGAGAGAGTAAGGGTTGGACGGAGAGTGAGGGAGAGACGGAACGGAGGAGAGTAAGGGACCGAGGGGATGGCGGAGAGTGAGCGAGAGGGGTGGAGAGGAGTGTAAGGAGGGTGAGGGAGAGGGTGTGGACAGAGAGAGGGGGGAGAGGTGTGGAAGAAAGGGGGAGAGAGGTTGACGTGGAGTGTGGGGGATAGGGGTGGACGGAGAGAAAGGGAGAGAGGAGACGGTGGGGAGTTAGGGAGAGAGGAGTGGACGGAGAGGGAGGGAGAGAGGGGTGGACGGGGAGTGAGGAGGAGCGGGTGGACGGCTAGTGAGAGGTGGACAGCGAAAGAGGGAGAGAGGGGTGGACGGCGAGTGAGGAAGAGAGGGGGTGGCGTAGAGTGAGGGAGATTGGAGACGGCGGATAGCGACAAGGGACAGAGAGGACAGAGGAAACGGAGAATGAGAGAGGGGACGACGGAGAGTGAGGGGGGAGAGGTAGACGGAGAGTGAGGGTAGAGGGGACAGCGGAGAGTGAGATAGAGAGGGCTGGACGGCGGGTGAGGGAGAGAAGGGACGGCGGAGAGTGAGGGAGTGGTGCGGACGAAGGGCGGGGGAGTGGGGTGGCCGAAAGGTGGGGGAGGGGGACGGCAGAGAGTGAGGGGGCAGGTTGGGGGAACCGAGGACGGCTGGGGTGGCGGCGACGGCGGTGTCGACCAGGCACGAGGTGCGGGGCCTCGTCGCGTCGCGCTGTCGGAGGCAGCAGCTTGCGACAGATCGTGCTAATGAGGAGGAGCCGGCGGCGGCTGCGGGCGCCGCACCTCATTTGTTCTCGCCGCCGAGTAATTACCCGCGGTGGCTCTTTCCCCTCTCCCCCTCCCCCTCCCCCTCGCCTTCTTCGCTGCGCCCTCGCCGCAGACGGCGGCGTCGACCTTCAGTAGCCTTGGGGCGCAGAGGCCAAGTGGCAGATATCACTTTACGTCAACTCTCTGTTAAGCAGCGGCCGCCAAGATTATGCAGGCTAAATTATTTGAGATTCATCGCGTTTCCTCTGAAATACAAAACTAGTTACGTTACCGTCGTTTTGACCAAATTTTCAGTATATTCCTGAACATAATTTTAATCCACAAGAGTTTTAAATTGAGCTGCGGAACAGTATTCTAATTCAATATTCATAAAAATGTAATAGGATTATAAGAAATAACTGTTACACAAAGGTTGAACTTGAGCGCTAATTCACTAAAAAAATATACTAAATATTGTTTATTTGTAATAGAGAAAAGCCTTTGTGAAAGATTCCATTAGCAAGAGCTTAGTATGAAATTAATACAGAATGTATTGTGGGATTTAATCAGTTTTAGAGGCTGATATTGCTAGCTGGAGTAATTAAAAGCTTATTGGTTGATCTGGCAAATTCTACGCTTTATGTTCAAACTTTAATTTTTCCCATAATCAAATAACGACATACAAAACTAATCAAAATGGAAATACATTTAATTTCCAATTCTTTTGTATAATCTACAAAAATAATTTCAGTATTCCACATTTTATTGTTTGACGGAATTGGCAATAAGTTACTTCGTTTTCCAAGTGAACTAGTGTCTGCCTGTTGTCTACGAGGGCTAGTTCATTTCATTCCTACTCTCCAGACCACAAAGCCTGGCTACCACTCTCTTTTCCGGCTCCTGGGGACTTGCTGTCAAGTGATTACAGGCTCCACATCACATTATTAAGAAAGTAAATTTATCATACGATGTTCGTATGTTTAATTATTTAGTGATTTCTTTAAGATTCTGAATGTCTAAACAATAAATGTTATAACTTATCAGAATATGGATCCACATCATAGGCAAACGAATAAAGGGTCTTCAGTATTCATGTTGAGTGCTATTTTCTTATTCCCATCATGTCCTACAGTCTAAACCAAGCTATTTCAAGTCGGCCTCTCGCGGGCACGGGCGCCCGCGTGCTTTCGTGGCTAGCCCAGGAGGAGGTTGTGGAGGGGGAACGCCTCTTATCACTATCGCTTTGCTTTTCGTAGAAGCAACATGAGTAGTGCGATAGCTGGTAGAAGAAACCACAACCCATTTTCCTGTCTCACCGGATATCCTACCATCGCCGATGCAGTTGGAAATAATAGATTTGTAGAACTCCGTACTAATAAAAAGAACAGGTATTTTAATACCTTTAATTTGTTATGATGGTATCAGAATTTACGTGTGTAAATCTTACCCAAATTTCATAAAATTCTATTTTGTTTGGGTCAACATATTGTTGTGAGCTGCTTTTCTCTGCAATGAAAAGAATAATAAAACAAATGCAGAACCCAACTTCAGAAGAAGACATTGAAGAGCGTTCTATGCTTCCAAACAGTCCAAGGTCTAACACCAGATATTGCTTCACTTGCTAGGAAAATTAATTTCATAAAATATTGTTGTTCAGTTGAACTGAATTTTACGTTTATTTTATTATTGTTTTTAAATTTAAAGGTTCCTTTCTGAGTATGAGCCTCAGTGTGCCCTCCATTCCCCAATGGAAAGCCCCATGCCCCCCATCCTTTCTTCGGCTATCAGCTGCAAATTGTCGCTAAAGACACTTGGAGCAGTAGCTCAGTGCATCAACTGATGTCACTGCAGTGCTTCTGACCGGTGGGTCCTAGGTTCGAGTCCTGATGGCGGCAGGATTTTCGACACTAGCTATTCAGCTAGGTCGAATTCAGTTGCTGCCTGGAAGATAATTCTAGAGGCCGGCTGCTCTAATCGGTAGTTTTCCGTGGTTTCTCCGATCAACACCAGGCGAATGCCGGAGCAGTACCCTACCAAACGGGCCACGGACCGCGCGCGATCTGTCCTTCCTCTTCCTTGTCCTATCCTCTCCCGTTACACACACACTTACACTAACATGCACTACACTACCACATATCCCGGGAGACCGGTCGGGATCTTAGAGCTTGTCCCGGCTGGGGCGGTGGCCCGCTGGTGGGAGAGTCCTGGTTAGGTGGAAGCCCCACTGGCTGACGGTAGGTCGGCGCCGGATCTCGCCATCCAGCGATGGAAGACCACCGCCATCTCCCGAGAAAATACGTGCACTACACTAACGGGACTAATGACCAAAGCAGTTGACGTGCCCGGAAACACGAAAAAATCAATCAATCGCTGAAGACCAAGGACAGCTCGCGCCCTAAGGGCATATATTTCGTCAAGCGCCGGTCGCGATTGTTGACAGCGGGTCGTGCCCGCCAGTCTTCGCCACAGCCGCAGTGGCTCGCGGGCGCCCGCTTGCCCGCCCGCTGCCAGCTACGTTGGTCAGCCTGGTCTAAATTCTCATACTCGGTGCATCATTGCTGACGATGCAACTGTCCTCATGCGACAGCAAGTCTCACAAAGAGCGCAAAGAAGCTTCTATTAATATTTGATCTTCACGTGTTGCGGTGTGGAAAAGCGACGTTTTTCAGGTTCTTGTCGGCCTGCACGTAAAGAACTGTATAAATAATACTATGCAATACTATATGAACTGTATAATAAATAATATGCTATGTTATTGCAAAATGAATGAATACTGTTTTCGTTAAAATATTTCATTTATTGCAGTTGTACGCGAGTATTTTATGTTATTCCTGAGCTGTCTGCATGCTACTTTTTGCAAAAATATTTTGGGCGGTTTTCTTCTGCAGCACTTTTGCTGTTGCAGAACTTAAGTTATTATTATATTTTTCAGTTTTAATTTTTATGCTTCGAGTGATCTTCGTCATGCAGTCTATCATTGACTCTCTCATTCACTCTCTGTCATTGTCACTCACTCATTCTCACTCTCACACACTCACTCTCACTCAATCTCACTCACTCACACTCTCACTCACTCTCTCACTCACTCTCGCTAACTCTCTCACTCTCTCACGCACTCACTCACTCTCTCGCACTCACTCTCAGGCATTCACTCTCACGCCCTCTCACTCACGCACTCTCACTCACGCACTCACTCTGACTCACTCACTCTGACACTGCCTTTCACTAACTCTCTTACCCTTGACATGCATTAATTCGCTCCGGCCATGGGGCGGAGTATAGAGTCCATACTGGTGCAGTCTCGAAATTCCTTTTTGTGGTTCGACCGCCGAGTGCAGTGAAGATTGGCGACGGCCCGCAGAGGTTTTCGCTTGGACGGGCGCGGGTCCGGAGCTCAGCTGCCCAATTGCTTCCGGTGCGGCAGATGGCACCGCCGCCGCCGAACAGTGGCTTCAAATGCCATGAAGTTGATATTATCTGTGCCTTCGAAGAGAACATTCAACTAGCATTTTTTAAATGTGTAAAGTGGAGGAAAATAAATTACAACAATGTAATTGGATGTTCTTTAAAGCGTAACTACGAGACGCGCACTCAATCTGCCTATGAAATTTCTGCTCGAGTTGGGGAACCACAATCTGAATTTAAGATGCAAAAGCTTTCATATGAAACTTTCATCGTATGTTATTGAACCATATTTAAAGCATTATATCCAGTATAGCCGACCTGAATGGCTGAGGTGACTAGAGCGATGACCGACTCAGCGCTTCGGTCCGAAGGGTTGCGGGTTCGAGTCCCGCCTTGGGCATGGCTGTTTGTCCCTTGACTTTGTATGTGTTGTCGCGGAGGGCCTCGCGTTCTGCTGACCCCAGATCAGAGGAGCCCGCAAGTGTGTTGGTCTAGTGTATGGTGGAATATGCGTCCCATCGGAACGTAAAGGGTAACCGGCTGTTGGCTGGATAAAAGCCCTAAAAAAACTAATATAAACATTAAAAGGCGTATTTTGTTAATACTGTAAATAAAATTTCGTTTACCTTTGTCAATAGATGCTATTTGTGACATCTTACCACTTCCACATTCTCTGTAGATGCGGAACTCTTCGCCTGTAGTATATTCGCCTTGTTTTTTTTCTCTATTTTTATCGAAGTTTCTGCTCAGTTTCATTGATCGAGGTAAGAGATGCCCAAATATCACTTGATTTGCACTTTTCGTACATTGCAAAACACGACAATCCATTTTGCTCCCACATTTTGTGGAATATTATTGATATATGCAATTTTTTTCTTTTACGTTGCATATTTTCCTTGTTGATGTGACATCATTCCGTGACGTAGAGATAAGTGTGGCTGATAATGGCATAATTTAATCACTGATAATTAACGATTCTCTCTCGTAAACTATTGTTGACTTATTATTGGAAATTAAATATTTGCGTAAAAATGGGAAAACGCAATTGATGTAACAACGGACGAACAAAAGAGTAATGTTGAAATGAATTTTGAATTATTAAGCAAAAGTTTTAAATAAAATTGTTGTTTGTTTTTGTTTTCCCATTAACACACAAGAATCTAGGTGAAATTGAAAACCAATGTTACATAGTTTTTTATTAACTCTCTTGAAAGAATTAAATATATTTTGAATTTTTTAATACTTAGTTTTGTTACGTATTTTTTAAAATATCAGTTAAAAATGTTTTAAGACTTCAACCTATTCAGTAATAACTAGTATTACGTAGAAAAAATCCACATGTTTATTTTATAACTATTAATGAAATGAGTTTAATACAAACATTGTGATGAAGCGAGTGCCGCTTTTGCACCACGAGGCGTTAAACGAGATGCGAATACAATTTCCTTTTGATGTTACATCAAACGCGTATCATTCATTATTTTATGTACGTCGCCCCCAGAGTTATTTTTTATTTCATTTCATAATATATTAATTAACAGCTAGATATTGAATGTATTTTACTAAAAACGGTCTTTCGTTTGTTTTATTGAATTGGCGTTGGTTGTAATCAGTAACAGTATCATTATCAATCCGTAAGAACATGCTTTGTATTGTCCGATTAAGAGCACTTTTCAACTATAACTTCAACTGCCTTCGCAAATATTAACAAATTATGAAATGATGGTGTAATGATTGTTATTAATACACGTGTGGTAATCCACACGAGCGAGAAACGAGCGAGTATCGTAAACTTTATACGAGTGTATTAATACCATTTCATATACTTTCATACAATCATTTTTCTACGTTTAATGATAACTATATTGTAAGTAAAGCTTTTACATTGAATGGGTTTGCGGTTTGTATGCACCGCACTACGACGCCACAACGGATAGTCACCTGGGTGTTACAGGTGGCATTGGGCAGGTATAAGCACAGTTCGACTTTAAACGAGCACAACACGAGTCAAGTTAGAATTGAATCTATAAACGAAATGCCATCAAATTTCTGTCCTATGATTATTTATTACGATCTTATAACAGACAAAGCTCCCATAGGATGCTTCAGTATTTTGATTGAATTCTGGGTTTCGGAAAACGGGAAGCACATGTGCGTATTACAGTCTATTTCGGCACAGAAATATACACCATCCAACAAAATATCTAATAGAATCAGGACCTATGGTTGATTATGTTTCAGTGCGTGGTTTTTAAACTTCATACGGAAAGGTTAAGCACCTGTATTGTAATGAGGCTGTATCATAATGACAAGCATCATGCAACGAGGTGCAGCAAACAATTAGAATTATACAATGGGGTTAGACAATTTTAATGACATGAGTGGTAGAAGTGGCATTTTATTTTTTGAGTAATTATTGTTACGACACGAGGACGAAAGGACGAGTGGCGCAATCAAATGACAAATTATAATCACTTTTACTACGTGATCATCCAATTATTCAGATAGCATTAATTACAATCAGTTTATTTTAATTCAAGCATGAAAATCACTATGTTACATTAAAGTCAGTAGTAGCTGATGCTATAACTCGAAAAATTTTTCTACTTTGTTGCATTCACAATTTTATCTGAACTTTTGAGCAATATTTCACTTTTAGCATTAGTACTAAAATTTGAAGTTTTAGCACGATTTGAATGCCCTTCCGCCTTTACTAAGAGCCGCCTCAAAAATCATTATAAAATTGCTTATTATAACTTTATTTCTTGTAGTACATTAAAGCGTTTTAGGAGAGTGTTGAAAATCCCTTTCAAAAGCTTCTTCCTTCATCTGAGGGTCAGTGAGATCTGCTCACCGTCTGTGATTCGTTGCCTAGAAGTTGTTTCCGATTGATTGATTGATAGATTGATAGTGATTCCGAGCCCGTGAACTACTATGGTTATTTGTCCTGTAAGTGTAGTGCATGTTTTTCATCGTGAGGTTGCGGGGTTCTTCCCCTGCTGGATGGCCAGATCTGGCGCCGGCCTACCGTCGACTAGCGATTAGGTTTTCCTAACCAGGAATCTCCCACCAGCAGGGCACCGCCCCAGCGGAGAAAAGCTCTAAGCTCCCGACCGGTCTCCCGACATGTGTGGTAGTGTAGTGTGTGTAAGGTGGTGAGGATAGGACGAGGAAGAGGAAGGAAATATCGCGCGCGGTCCGTTGCCCGTTTGCAAGGGTGCTGCTCCGGCATTCGTCTGGTGTCTATTGGAGAAACCACGAAAAACTATCGATCAGAGCAACCGGTCGCTAGATTTCTCCTCCAGACAGCGACTGGATTCGACCTAGTTGACAAGCTAGTGTCGAAAATCTTGCCACTGTCGGGACTCGAACCTAGGACCCGGTTAGAAGGAGAGTTGTTTCCGAGGCAGGCAGAACAACTGAATGGTAGAATTATCTTCGAAACAGATTGAATGCGATGTACCTAGAGTCGAAAAGCCGGAACTGTACGTCCTTTCGATCAGCGATGTTGCAGAGACAACGGCAGTACTGCCAGAGACACCTCAGCCTAGTGTGACTCCATGTAAGTACTCGGACTTTCCTCTGGAAATATCAGACCGCGAAGCACCTATAGGAGACATTATGTGACATCTCCTACACTCAGTGTTTGCGGTCTAATCCCTTGTTTCAGTGGTACCCCTAATGCATCATTGACAAAGTTCAAAATTAGGACTTTCCGACTTACAGCTTTCTGGCTTTAGAAGCGCTTGGTTATAAACCTACGTATCCGCAATTCACGAACACACCAGAACTACATTAATACATTACGGACCATATTTATTGAACAACGAAAAGAGGGTATGTCAAACCTGACACATTCGTACATATTTGTAAAAAGGTTCGTTAATTAATCCCGTCGTCGGAAATTGTAACTTCCAGAGAGTATATAAGTAACACGTTGCATTAAAATTGTACATTCTTGATTGTACTCATTAATAATGATTATATTCGAGTCACAATTATTTTGATTTTGTCATTGTCGGATGATGTATTATTTTGAAGCAAGGAATGAAATATTTCTCGCTGCGTCAGGGGGGGGTGAATTATTTGTCCCTGTGACAGCGGAAGAGCTGCGCTCACCTGCCCTTCCACGTTGTCCTCCACCTTTAGCTTCCGTGCGTGGACGGTGAGCCTATAGGATAGCGCATTTACAGCGTAATAGCTTCCCTTACTGTAATCCCACGTTTGATATCGGTCGGGGCAAGAATAGAGCTGTAGCTTTCATGTAAAATCATCTCAGTTTCTGTAGCTGTGTGTCGAAGAAAAGCTCAGGCAGGCTGAGGTTGCTAGTTACGGTGAAGGAATTACGTCATGTTCGCCACATATCTATCTTACCCCCAAGGGTGGCAAATCACTATGAATGTCTTGTTCCAAAAAAAAGTTCTGTTGAATTTAATTTTTTAAAATTATTGAGCAAAGCTGCTAACGTAGTAGCAAATGACGTCATTCAGTTTCATATATAATTTTTTCTGTTCAAATGTATAAAGCGTGAGTCTGAAAATTAGATCCCGTCCAGTATTTAATATCGTGACTCTCATCTAGTGTTGTCTTAGACAAATAAAATTTTATATTTTCTTCTCTAAGAAGTGTGTGTGTGCGCTTATCGCTGTTTCTAGGAATAAAGGATATAAAGATCCTACCTGTCTATTGTCCTTGTTGCTCTCTAGAAATACTTCTTATTATGAAACTACTGGTGCTACAACACTAAATACCTTTTGAAATTTTACAATTTTACAATTATTGCTTCTAGCGTAATTGCGAGAAACAATAGGCTGCCGGAATACTTCCATTAGATAAATTCGTACCTACATTTATTGAGATTTAAAATATTTGCAGTACTTTGCTACGTAATTGTATGCCTAGTAATTTCCAAATACAATATAAGGATTTATTCTCCACATTGCCTTCAGTTAGAGTTGCTCCGCGAGCGACGGCGTTAGTTCCTAATTACAAAGTTGACAATATTCCGTTCTTTGTGTACTGAATGTTACGTTCCAGAAGTTGGCAACTCTTCAAAGTTGCAAATAAATGAAAGAGTAGAGATTCTAGAAGTAGAAATTCTAGTTTCAGTTTTTATACATCTGTGTAACGTGCATGTTCTTCTACAATCCCTGGACACGCGCGTGCAACTGTAGGATTGCGTGTTTCAATCTGCTATTCTGGGCGCACGAACGTCTCGTAATGGATACAGCTCTCCTGCAACAGCAGAATTCAAGCGAGCAGTTATAAATAGATGCTTTTCGGGGACACAATTACATCGTGCCATTGCACCCGACCCCTTAATTTACGTTTGGCGATTCTCACCATGGTCAAAAAACAAACACTTTCAAATCATTAAACGGACGGACGCCTGCCTCATTTGCATACGCAGCGATACATATTTGTCGTTTTCCGGAGCATCGACGAAACGAAGTGCATTAATCCGCCGCGCTCTCATTAGTCCCCGTGACCTCTCCATTAACTCTCACTTGTTGCGCTATCGCTGGCGCCGGTCGATCGATGCGTGCGCCGGGGGACAGCGCTCCCGTCGCGCCGCCCTCCCCGCCATGCCTAGCCCCGCCCCGCACCCGCCACGCTCTTCGCCGCTTCGCTCCGCCCCGCCCCTCCCCGCTTCACTCTTCTCCCCGCTCCGCCCCGCTCCTCTCCGCTCCTCCGCTCCGCCCCGCTCCGCCCCCCCGCTCCACTCCCCGCTCCTCCCCGCTCCTCCACCCCCCGCTCCCCCCGCTCCTCCCCGCTCCGCTCGCCCCGCCCTGCCCCGCCCGCTCCTCCCGCTCCTCCCGCCCGTCTCGCTCGCCGCTCCGCCCCGCCCCGCCCCGCCCCGTCTCGCTCCACGCTGCCCCGCCCCGGCCTGCTCCGTCCCGCTCCACCCTGCTCGGCTCCGCCCCGCCCCACTCCGACCCGTCACGCTCCGCCCTGCCCCCCGCTCCGCTCGATCCCGCCTTGCCTTGCCCGCCCACCCGCTCGCGTCACTAGGGTCGGGACAATCTTCTACTTACACTTTCTCACCTTGCTTCGTAAGAAGAGATAGTGTTGTAATCGTGCGCCGGAAAATGGCGTGCCCGGATTTAAAACGTGGATATTTGCCGAGCCCAGGTATCGAAAAAGTGGATAAATCTTTTTCCCATACGTATATATGGGAATATACGTATGTATACATACGTATTTTTTCCTTGTGCTACTTTTTCTAAAACGTTACGTAGTTAGAACTCATGTAGTGTAGATTCTTGATTCCGAAAAATCGATTAATTGCAAAACGTGTCTGTCTGTCTGTCTGACTGACTGACTATCTGCGGTCAAAACTAGCGCAAAAACCGTTCACTAGATTTTCTCCAAAATTAACATTCCTTCATCGATTTAAAGAAACTCAGGGCTCTGCGAGTTTCAAACGGATATTTTCATTTTGGGAGATACCTTATATGAAGTGTCAATTACATACAACAATGGACGCTTAAAAGAATGACTCAGGTCTCATTTTTGCTGATCTTTCGAAATAATGCAAAGTTAGAAATAATTCAAGAAAGTATGAGCTGTTGTAGGATCACTACTTTTCTTCTTTATTTTATTTTCTGTCGTCAACATGTCTTCAATACCTAAGGGGGTTGCAGGAGCATCATAAGAAAGAAATTCTTCTGACTAGATAGTCTTCCTTGGCTTCCCTCCTCTTTGGGAATTGCTAGATATTATCTACTTAATAGGATTGGTTTTTGTAATAAACTAACACTTTGAATATATATCGGAGATGGGCATGAACCAAACTGCATACATAAGGCATTATTTAACTGTGTATACATGCAACACAATTGTAGAAAATAACATGATTTTAGTTACCTATAGCTTTCAACATTTTACTAGATCACAGCTTGTCTTTCTGCAACGTCTAGAGTAATTCATACTTGTGACAAACGAAGACTATTATGCCCATTAAGTTACATTGTAAGTAATGCGGCAAAACTATTGGAAGTAGATTTGGAGTTTTTAAAAAATGGATAAATTCGTAAGTTAGTCGTAACTTACCATTAACGTAACTGTGGATTCATAGTAACCATTATCTAATTCTTTGAAACCACAATTCTACGAGTACATCAGGGTTGGGTTGTTGAGATAAAAATCGTGTCTGTTGTTGAATGGTATTGTCCCCCAATGTAACCCATCTTAACAAATCGAACCGGTTCCTCCATTTTGTCTGTCTGCCACATTCATGAATTGCTTCATTGTGTCCGTCCTTTGCACGTATCGTCCTGCATACGCGTAGCAGCACTGAGTGCTGCATGCATCCTAATGCCTTAAGAGTTCCCTTGCAGTTGATGTGTTCCAATTTGAGTGGTATTGGCTACCGATTGGATCATTCATTGATGCATCTCATCGGTGAACGATCATAAAAGAACGTTCATTTAGTCAACAGGAATTAAGTGCAGCACTCCGTGCTGTACAACGTTGTTTATATAGTATTTTATATTATATATTTTTATTTTATTTATATGTTTATATATTATATATATTTTCTTCCCGTGGTTGGGAAATTTTCGCGATTTTTTTCATGAACTTCATACGCTGAGCTTTATATATTCACCATTATATACACACATATATCAGGATGGTTGTACAGTTTTTATCATATAACGTATTTCTCTAAGAGACTTTTATACCAGTAAAACATGTCATCACACCTTTATTCATTTTCATACCTGCAGTTTTAAATTTCTTATTAATTTTTATTTATCACTCATCACTTAGAAGACTATCACTGATCACTTTAAAGAAGACAAATTTGTAAAGAGTAAAGACAAGATATGCTAATAATAATAATAATAATAATAATAATAATAATAATAATAATAATAATAATAATAATAATAATAATAATAATAATAATAATACCACCTCAAACAACAGTTGTTCGTTCAAAAACGAAGTAGGAAGTAAACGAGTCGTAGCTTCAGAAAATTCCCATTTTACTTGTTTAGTTTTGAGCTTTCATTGTGAAAATATGATGTACTTTTCAACATAAATGCATTCATATTATCCTCTTTCTTCACTTGAATTTGTTCCGTCGCTTTCTCTCGATTTGCCCTGACTCACTCTTTCCTGCAGAGTTCCGTCGACATCAGCCCCTCCACTCCACTTCATTTCGCTTCCTCTCACCCAAGTGCAATCTCCAGTTTCCCTTCTCGCACATCATCAGGTCGTGCTCCCGTACAATCCTCTTTCTACCACGACGACTTTTGCTTCTCTGCCCCACACTTTGTACTTCTTGATTTGCGTATTTGGATTACGCCCACGACCATTTATCGTATCTGCCAGTGTATAAGAAGCACCTCTGCTATCAAGAAGGATTTCATTCTGCAATGTTAAATTTTATACTTGATTTTTATTTTTATGAAAGAAATGGGAATATTATTTTCATAAGGAATTCATTCATAAGGACTCATTTTAAGCTGATAAAACCATGTCCTCTTATACTAAATTACGAAAGTCGAGTACTTTCTACAACAAACATTTAGACAGTTGAATGGTATTATGACAGTTCCAGAATAAAATACCAAAAATTGATTTTCTTAATGATATGTACTAAACATTAAAACATTTATAAAAATATTCCCTTCCCTGTAAAAGATGCATCGTGTTTAGTGAAGAGTTCCTGATGAAGAAAGTACGTCTTGCACATCGGCAAGTACGGTAATTTTGCTTCACTCGCCACGTTCCATCATCCACCGCTCTAGATGGAATGTGGAATCTCGTCACCACTGGTTGAGTCTCTTTTTGCTGTAGTCCGTCTCCTGCTGACCTATTTCGGACCGTCACGAAATCTGTCACGCCTTGCGGCACCGCTCCCTCGCCTCCCGGTTTCGAGCGGTGGAAATAAACTGAGCTAATTAGCCATAAACAACAATCCCCCAGCGCCCGGAGCGCCCCTGGAGGAGGCTGCAAACAAGTCTTCCAACGCCGCCATGCGTCGGGGTTCGCGCCCGCCGGGAGTTACGGGAAGCTCTTATATCATCCTTTTACTGCAGAAAGCATACATAATTTTTTAGACTTCTCAGGCTTCGTTATTTATTCATATGAACCTCTGATATTCCATTTCCGCTTTTGTAAACTGTAAAGTAAATATTTTTCAATATTTACCTTCCTGGTTTTGTATCGAATGATTATATTCTCGAAGTTGTCAAACAGCTCAAACAGTGATGAATAATTTAAAATAAATGCAATACTTATTGAAAGCTATATTGATTTATTTCTATTTTTACTTGAGTTTTGGAAAGAAAATGATATTTAATTGTTTGCTGGTGAACTGAAAATGTAGTTTTACTTTCCACACATCATGTGCAATATCAATTGACTATAAACGTAATAAATTTTCATCAAAAGCTATCATTAATAGAACTTATTTGTGTTATGTTTCAAAGCACTAATGAAAAATATTGTTTTGTAGGGTCTCCGTGGCAAGTCGTTGTACTTCATTTTCAAAACAAAAAAAATATTAAACAACTCTTTTTAAGAGAAGTGAATAAAGATTTACTTCTTAGAAAGGCTTTAAATATTCCATTCTTCGCTAAAAACTAATAACTTTATTTGAGTTTTTTTTAAACATATTTTAAAATTTTGCAGTTAATGCCAAAAGTTTCATGGTCAGTATTCTAAGAATTTCATTTGGTAACATTATAATATTTTATATTTCTCATTTTTTCTCCACTCACATCATATGTTTTCAAAAGTATAGTTTTCCCTTAAGTTGCAGTTACGAACTGGAAATGTATATCAGGAAGACATCGATAGTTTAGAATTACTGATCATTTGGATGCATATCTCTTGTAAAAGTACAAAAATATGCTTTTATGGCTCAGAGAGCAACTACAATGACCTTACGTCAACATTATGCCCACTCAAAACAGGATTTGAAAAATAATTTTCATCTTGGTTCTACGAACAATTACATAATGCTTTTTACCTCTAAAGCATGACATCTCTTTAATATTCAAGGTATTTTTAAATAAAACTGTATTTTTCAACAAATCGATGCGCATGAAAAAATATGTAATTTTTCTGTGTGAATGTGGTTACATATTCGCCTCCAAGTGCGTCATTGTCTTTCTGTTGTGGACACATCTCCGCCTCCGCGGTAGACGGCGGTTGGGAAATCCATGGCAGCGGGTTCGCAACGGCCTCCGTTGCGTAAGTGTTTTTTCACATCACCATGGCAATCTCAGTCATCACTTTCACTCCCAACATTTTCATTTTTTTTTCATTCCCAACACCGCGATTACATTGCCTCTTCTTATGACTACCTACCTCGTTGTAGAAGATGTTGATTGAATAATCTTTCCTGCCATGTCAAGTGATATAGATATTCGTCTCGTTAGTGAGGTGAATGTTTTATTCCGAAGGTGATAGTTTTCCTCCCCCGATGGATGGCGAAATTGGGTGCCGATCTATATTCGTCGGATTATGATTCTTCATCTAGGAATCTGTCCTAAATAAAACCTAAGCTGCCGGGAGCGGTAGCTCAGTGCATAACTGATGTCGCTGCAGCGCCTCTGACCGGGAGGTCATAGGTTCGAGTCCTGACGTCGGCAGGATTTTCGACACTAGCTTTTGAGTTAGGTCGAATTCAGTCGCTGTCTGGAGGAGAACTCTAGTGGCCGGTTGCTCTGATCGGTAGTTTTCCGTGGTTTCTCCGATCAACACCAGGCGAATGCCGGAGCAGTACCCTACCAAACGGGTCACGGACCGCGCGCGATCTGTCCTTCCTCTTCCTTGTCCTATCCTCTCCCCTTACACACACACACTAACATGCATTACATTGCCACATATTCCGGGAAACCGGTCAGGAGCTGAGAGCTTGTCCCGGCTGGGGCGGTGCCCCGCTGGTGGGAGATACTTAGTTGAAGAAAACTCCGCTAGCGGTCAGTAGGTTGGTGCAGGATCTCGCTATCCATCGGTGGAAGATCACCACATATCGCGATTCAAAAAGCATACACTACGCATACGGACTAATGACTTAAGCAGTTAACGCGCTCCTAATAATCAATCAGTCAAACCACCGCCGCCCACACTTAGTACACTGTCGCACCGCCACAACAACTACAGAAATCGACACCACAGCCTCATCAGCCTCCTCAGCCATCAGCGCCATTGCCACCAAACCCAACACCACCACTACAACGGTCACCGCCCCCATCCTCACCACCACCCTCATTGCCGCAATCTGTTCCTCCGACACAATCGCCGATACCACTTTCAGCACTCCTACATTGCCATCGTCGGGTCGCGACCGAATATTAAAAAATATTAAATATTAAAAAAATCAATCGTCTAAGTAAAACAGTTTTTGAGATAAGTATACCTAAAAATCATAAAATATACATGAGCTAGATAGGAATGTCCTTCTGCCCTTAAATGTAGTACCATAAAATAAAATTATGGGAATATGTTGGTAGTTTTTATTTTTTACTGTTAGAATACGAACTTAGAATATAAAATCTTTTGCTTGACACATCCTGAAAATATAACTAACACTCAATGTTTGATAAAAGTCAACTCAAAATTTGAATACATAATTAGGTTAACTTAAAACGTCTTAAATTATGTAAATATTAATCGTAAATGGGTCAGTTTTTAATTTAAAATACAGTACATAAATATGGCGGTACTGGAATATAAATATGCATGACAAATTACTCGTAATACACTTCACAACTTTGGAATTACTCACGAAGCAAATAAAGGTTCCCTTTGTACGGAAATGCTGGTTGCAAATGCTTGCAGCGCATACAACGACTCACTTTAGACTGATGCTCCAACAATGATACTAGTCTGAGACTATCAGATGACTGTCGTATCACGTAATATATAGCCAACTTATAGGAAATCGTGTCAGATTTCTCGTACGTTAAATTTTTTTATTTCGACATTTGGCCAGCTTTTCTTACAAAATACCCCTATGTGCGTCGACGCCATTCCCATCGCCACGGCCTCCGTTGCCAGCGCTACCGCCTCCTGCGTTGCCGCGTGCCGCATCCGAACTTAATCGCTTCCCCCCCCCCGCGTCTGCACGGCGCCGAGAAATTGAATGCGAGCCCGCGCCCTTTTCACCTGCTAATATTTGGATTCTATTCCGAGCGACGATCCTTGTAACCGCGCTGCCGACAAAGTTAATAGTTATTTACCTGCTCCGCAGGGAAATCGCGAACCTCCAGTCTTTTACACAGATCTAATAACCATTATTCCCGGCTCGAGTTCTGTGTCGAGGCGAAGTGATTTCCAGCGTTTTTCCCGAAAAGTAATTGGATGCCGAACGAACGTGCGGGCACAAAAACGAAAGGGCGACGAATCGAAATTCTCTTTTTATTCGCGGCCTGCGCACTCCGCGTGTCAACAGGCCGAATAGGTCAGAGGCATTTTCTTTGATCAGCCCGAGGCACTGCCCTGTGGGGCGGTGGGCTGGCCTGGCCTGGCCTGGCAGGCGCTGAGCCGATGAGCGATTGGTCGTGTGGGTGGGAAAGCAGGTGGGGGAGTGGGCGAGAAAGCGTTCAAGCTGGTGGGCGGGCGAACTGTTAGGTGGAACGGTTGCCGGGGAGAAGAGGGCGGGTGGAGTAGCAGACCAGTAGTTGGGCGGGTGGCTGGGCGGGTGGCTGGGCGGGTGGCTGGGCGGGTGGCTGGGCGGGTGGCTGAGCGGGTGGCTGGGTGGCTGGGCGGGTGGCTGGGCGGGTGGCTGGGCGGTTGCTGGGCGGCGGCTGGGCGGGTTGCTGGGCGGGTTGCTGGGCGGGTGGCTGTGCGGGTGGCTGTGCGGGTGACTGTGCGGGTGGCTGGGCGGGTAGCTGGGCGGGGTAGCTGGGCGGGTGGCTGGGCGGGTGGCTGGGCGGGTGGCTGGGCGGGGCTGGCTGGCTGGGCGGGGTGGCTGGGCGGGTGGCTGGGCGGGTGGCTGGGCGGGTGGCTGGGCGGGTGGCTGTGCGGGTGGCTGTGCGGGTGACTGTGCGGGTGACTGTGCGGGTGACTGTGCGGGTGACTGTGCGGGTGGCTGGGCGGGTAGCTGGGCGGGTAGCTGGGCGGTGGCTGGGCGGGTGGCTGGGCGGGTGGCTGGGCGGGGTGGCTGGGGCGGGTGGCTGGGCGGTGGCTGGGCGGGTTGCTGGGCGGGTTGCTGGGCGGGTGGCTGGGCGGGTGGCTGGGCAGGTGGCTGTGCGGTGGCTGTGCGGGTGACTGTGCGGGTGACTGTGCGGGTGACTGTGCGGGTGGCTGGGCGGTGGATGGGCGGGTAGCTGGGCGGGTGGCTGGGCGGTGGCTGGGCGGGTGGCTGGGCGGGTGGCTGGGCGGGTTGCTGGGCGGGTTGCTGGGCGGGTTGCTGGGCAGGTTGCTGTGCGGGTGGCTGTACGGGTGACTGTGCGGGTGACTGTGCGGGTGGCTGGGCGGGTGGCTGGGCGGGTGGCTGGGTGGGTGGCTGGGCGGGTGGCTGGGCGGGTGGCTGGGCGGGTTGCTGGGCGGGTTGCTGGGCGGGTTGCTGGGCGGGTTGCTGGGCAGGTGGCTGTGCGGGTGGCTGTGCGGGTGACTGTGCGGGTGACTGTGCGGGTGACTGTGCGGGTGGCTGGGCGGGTGTCTGGATGGGCTGGCGATCGAGGAGTGGGTAGAGGCAGACGAGCTGTGAAGAGAGGGGTGGTGGAAGAGCTGATGGGCCAGAGCATCGATGGTATGATCGGGAGAGAAGTGGGGAGAATGGACGAGAAGGGATTTGGATACTCGGTGGGCGATTGGGTGACGAACAGTGGGAGAGACAGTGAGGTAGTTAGGCGGCCAGGCGAAAATTGGGCGAGTGGATTAGCTGTTGGTTGGGTGGGTAGGCTAGGGAAGGTAGGCTGAGGAATGGACAGAGCCAGGCGGGCTGGCGAGTGAGGAGTGATTAGTAGAGCTGACGTGTATTGGGCAGATGGGCGATGAATTGTGTGGGTGGGAGTGCAGGTGGTAGAGCAAGCGAGAGGGCGTTCGTGCAAACGGGCGATGGGGCGACGAGCAGGAGGAGGCTGTTACGTGGTAGTGTTGCCGGGCGAGAAGTGGGCGGGAGGACTAGCCGACCATGGCAATTGGGGAGTGGGTCTGTACACTACCAGTAAGGAGTGGTGAGCAGACTGCCGGGTGATCAAATGTGCGACCAGAAGAACGGGCGGGATAGTCATGGAGAAGGCGTCTGGGTCAACGGGGAGCCATTAGTGGACTGAAAATTGGGGGTCGATCGAAGGACAATTTGACGGGCATATTGGCAGACGAGAAGTGGGTGGGTGAGCGGGTGGGATGGGATGCGCGAGAGGGCTGGCGGGCGAGAAGTTGATGGCCAGGTGACCTGGCAGACGAGGAGTCAGTAGGTGGGTGGGTGGGTTGGAGGTGGAGCGGTTGAGTTCGGATGAGCGAGGAAGATGTCGTGCGAAAAGCTTTAGCCCAGGTGAGCTGGCGGTGGAGCTCGGATGAGCGAAGGGGCTGGTGGGCAAGAAGTTGGCCTGCTCCGCTGGCGGACAAGGAGTGGATGTGCGTGCGGACTGGCGGTTGGGGAGTGGGTGGGTAGCTGACTGGCGAACTGTTA
This sequence comes from Teleogryllus occipitalis, assembly GCA_011170035.1. NCBI lineage: Eukaryota > Metazoa > Arthropoda > Insecta > Orthoptera > Gryllidae > Teleogryllus > Teleogryllus occipitalis. The sequence continues at coordinate 210,915 of BLKR01000703.1, forward strand.
TGGAAATGTATGAGGAGTGGTGGCCGATGAGTGCGTTGGTGGGCGTGTTGGCAAAGAGTGAGTTGGTGTCAGTACTGGCGATGCAGGAATTGATATGTGGTTGGACTGGCGCTTGAGGAGAGGGCGGGCAGGGTGGCTAGGTAACGAGTCGTCGGGCGAGTGGCCGAACGTGTGGGCTGAGCATGGGCTAGCACATGGGCTAACGCGCGGGTAAGCGCGAGGGCGAGCACGTGTGCGACCGCATGAGCTAGCACATGAGCTATTGCTTGGGTTAATGCGTGGGCGAGCGCGTGGGCAAGCGCATGGGCGAGCGCGTGAGTTAGCACGTCAGCTAATGCGTGGGATAATGAGTGGGCGAGCGCGTGGGCGAGCGCGTGGTCGCGCGCATGAGCTGGCACTCCAGCTATTGCTTGGGCTAATTCGTGGGTGAGTGCGTGGGTGAGCGCGTGGGCGAGCGCGTGGGCCAGCGCGTGGGCCATCGCGTGGGCCAGCGCGTGGGCCAGCGCGTGGGCCAGCGCGTGGGCCAGCGCGTGGGCCAGCGCGTGGGCCAGCGCGTGGGCCATCGCGTGGGCCAGCGCGTGGGCCAGCGCATGGGCCAACGCGTGGATAGCGCATGATCTAGCGCGTGGACGACGGAATGGAACACGGCAAGGGCTAGAGCATTGACTATCGACTAGGGGAGCAGGTGGGCCAGATATGAGCTGGCAGGCGAGCAACGGACGGACGGGCGAGCGGGCCCGCGCGGGCGCTAATCCTCCGCATGTGTCTCCTTCGCCCACCGACACGCGAGCGGCTGGACCCTGTCCACGCGCGCGGCCGGTGCACCGGGGCGCGCTCTCGCGCCGGGGATTAAATTTATTGGAGCGCGCCGTGCGTGCGAGCGCGCCGACAATCGCAAGTAATCCGTCGGCACAATGAACGAGTCCAGCGGCAGCATTCGAGGGTGGCGCGATGCGCCGCGGGCGTGTTGTGCGTTAAATTTCCCAAAGGGCGCGCCACCGTACCTACCCCGGCCAAGTGACGTCGTTGATGAGATCACGCTCAGGTTGGTGACCTCGAGTTGGGGTTACGTCATCGGACTAAATGTAGCGCCGGAAACTAATTAGAGGTGCATTTACTGAGAACGAGTCGTTTCTGTCGTCTTTGAAATAGTTCCCTTAGTTGCGAGTTCCTGCGTCGGATGATTGGGTCTGTTGTGCGCTGCTTCAGTTTTGGAGTTGGCAGTAGTGAAAATATTGTAGTATTTATATAACTAAAGTGCTAATGTTCTTAATGTAATGAGTACACGATGTGAGTTATTTGTAGAAAGTAATTTCAAGACTTCATTTTTTTCATGAATGATCGTAGAATATGTTTCATTATCATTTTCAGATCACCAATTCATTTGGTGAATAATGACCTTCAATTAATCTTGTGATCCACATACCACTTATGATTTGTACTCTTTTATTCAGAATATAGTTGGTCGAAAATTAGTATCATTATTTTTAGGTAAACTGTATGAACAATTGGCAGTTTTTAAAGTTACAAATTTTGTTATTATGCAGCTTAAATTCAGGATGTCCTTTGCTATAATAATTCTCATTCGTTTCTTTAGTTTTATTGAGAATCACATGCATATTCTATGATACACACGAATATATTCTCCACAGAGTTTTATTACATCACACCGCTACACAACATCCCATCTTGTTCCTTCCTCTTGTTGCTTTTGAATTCATGATAGCACACACTGTCTTCTCATCATGAATAAATTTTTACGACATGGAAATTATTAATTCAAGAATAATTTGATTTTATTGCAAATAATTATACCGGAAATATTTTCTTTTTTTCTGTTTACAAATGATCTGCATTTCTAATCTGGATCATTCATAGTACTTATTTAATAATTAGATTCTCTAAACGGAGATTGCATCCCTCCCCTACAAGGCATTGATTCCCCAGTCCAGTGACTGCCGACCACAACTCCCTCGCAGACTGAATCTGCGGAGTCCGATGCGCGGCCGAAACCTGCATCCGCCGACGTCAGAAACAGCGGAGCGGCGGCGGAGCCATCGGCGATTCCGTGACGTCACGGCGGGCGAATGACGTGGTCGTCTAAACGACTCGGGAATGAGGTCCGGCGGCGGGGCGCCACGACGCCGATTTTTCGCGTCCGCCACCACCCCGCCCCGCCCCACCCCCGCCAGATTTAATCAAACGCACGCACGTCAAATTACAACGCGACGCCCGTCCAATTAGCAGTCTAACGAGGGGAGGGGGAGGCGGGCGGGGCGCGCCCGGCACCTGCCGCCTCCCCCCTCCCCCTCCCCCTCCATGCCGCCGACTGCACGTGCGCTGGGCGGCGGTGCAGGGTGTGTGTGTGAAGTGACTGGCCCTGCTGTTTGGTTTGATATCCACTGCATCTGCTCGAATCAATCACGAGGATGGCGTTCAACGAGGGAGCGCGGCGCATAATTTTGTGATTGAAAAATGTCGGTGATGACATTATTAGGTGCTCTGAGACAGAATTCTTTCAGTACATGAAGGGTACAGTCACGTTCTAATCAATAGAATCCTCTAATTAGAGAAGGAGAAGGAATGTGTTTCAATTGTAGGGTTTAACAATTCGGAAAGCTCTGATATAAAGTTTCTTCAGAAGAAAAACATTACGTGCTCTTCATTCTTAAACAGAGACGTTCTTTTTCAAAAACTATTTTTCGATGTAAGTAAAACTGTTCGTTTGATACTTTGTGCAATACAAGATACTTTTTCCTTTTCATTGGAGGTTTTTTCGCAGAATTGAATTCCCTGTCAGATTACTTTTTTATTCTTTTATTTCAACATTTCTAGACGAGAAATGTCTCATTCCAACATTCCATTGAGGAAAAAAGTAACTCCTCCGTAAATATAAATGAAAGTGCTGTTATATTCACCATTTATAACAAAGCATTTTAATAACAATTTTTCGTGTGTACTTTGGAGGTTTTTTTCGTTTGAGTCTGAAAAACTACAAAATTCAACAAGTAGATGAATTAGCTGGTACCCACTAAAAATAGAAAGTGTACAGCATGTTAATTTATTTCTCACTCTCAGTTTCTATGTAAATATAATGTTCATCGTGCGAATATAATCTTTAGTGTTACATATAGAAGGGATTACTAAGAATAAAATGTCCCACCCAAAATTACACAAATTATTCCTCTTAATGGTATGTGATCAGTTATTTCATGGTTATTTTTTAAGTAAACTACTTTTACAAATCGATAAAAAATATGAATAAATGTCTTTGAGTTCTTTTTATTTACATTGAGAAGAAAATGAATCAATATGTTGTAAAAGTATTTCATATAAAAGATAGTATTTCCTCATAAATGTTCCTAAGCAAAATGTTCACTTTGCCAGTTCTTTTCCTAACAACACAGCGGCTGTCGGACGGATGTCCTGCATAAACAATTAGTTTTATATAACACTCGTAGATATATAATTATTGGACAGCATTATACATGTATTTGCAGAGCTTATTATGAAAGGAACAACTTTATACTTCAAAGTTATAGCAAATTCCCTGAACTTTTGTAACAAATAGCGACTCAATATTTGTAATTTTTTATTTTTTTATAATAAAATTTAATTCCTATTTCTCGTCTTAGCACAACTGATAGAACTGTAGTAATTATAACTCATTGTAATTATAATATATTTTAGGGGTACTTGGAAAATTAAAGTGAACAAAGTGGAATCGCGCCTGGTTTTCGTGTGGTTAGCTCATGACCCAGCCTGGAATTCCACCAATCCTCCGTCATCCTTAATTTACCCTTCACTTTCAGTCCTATCATCATCACCATCAACATCTCCATTTCTATTCATGGATGAAAAATGAAACACGTTAATGAGAGAGGTACAGGAAAAAGATAATGAGGAAAAAGAAGAATAAAGAGACGTAGGAAGAGAAAGAGGGATGAACAAAAGTGAATGAACACGTAATATAATATACCTAATATAAAATGTAAGATCTGGTACAAGTCTCGCTCTTGAATGTAATGTAGCTAGAATAATAGAAAATAAAATACATTTTTTTGTATATCATAATTATAAACGACCTTTCCTGTTGCAAGAAATCGTTCATAAAAGGGCCTTTTACGGTACAAACGATGACTCTATATTTTTCGGCACGAATGATTGCGTCATCACATATTCAGCCAATCTTGGGGTGGTAGCGGTTAATGGAACAGCTGACCATCGTTCTTTCACACAGATGTCAAATACCCGAGACGTCACAAGAAATTTGTTTCGTAATATTAAGTTTGATTCTCTTAAAACTTTATAATGCTTTTATACAAAAAATAGCGTATGTAACTCGTTTACAATGTTGTTTCGTACAAATTCAAAAACTCGCTCTTAATGTCGTTCGTTTTCAAAACATGTACTCGTGCAATAAACATAAACTAATTGCATAAACTACTATTATAGCCCAATTTGACATACAAACCTTTCTTTGCGGGGTCCTCGCTAGATAGGTGTCTCAATGTCCGGCGTGAGGAAGCTGTTGCAGCCAACCTCCACCAGGGCGCATTCGAGCTCCGCTCCCCCTTCCACTCCCCCTCCCACTCCCCCTCCCAACGAGGCGTCGTCACGTCCGCGGCTCAGGAGCTGCTTTTTATTCGGCGAGCGCCGTCGTCCATCTGTCTGCGCTTCTTGCCGCCTTCCCTCGTTAGGATATGCAAACCCGCGAACCATGTGCCATTTGGACCGGCGCCGCAGACAGCGGCGGCCTCCACTGCCCTCCCTGACACCGCCGCCACCGCCGCCTCCACCACCCCCGTAGGCTTTCCTCAGCATGTCTTCGCCGCCCTGCCGTCAAAGCCTCCGCCACTGATACCGGCTCCACCAGCTCCTTCGCATCCAATGTAAGAGATATTTCTGCATGGCAGTCGTACTTTCGCCGTCCCTCCCGTCACTCCCATTCGACCGCCGTCATGACCGCTGCTTCGATCATTTCTAACACCACGGCCACTATTTGATACATCTACGACCATTAACTTCACGACCATTTACTCCACGACCATTTACTCCACGACCATTTACTCCACGACCATTTACTCCATGACCATTTACTCCACGACCATTTACTCCACGACCATTTACTCCACGACCACTTACTCCACGACCACTTACTCCACGACCATTTACTCCACGACCATTTACTTCACGACCATTTACTCCACGACCATTTACTCCACGACCATTTACTCCACGGCCATTTACTCCACGACCATTCACTCTACGACCATTCACTCTACGACCATTCACTCTACGACCATTTAGTCTACGACCATTTACTCTACGACCATTTACTCTACGACCATTTACTCTACAACAATTTACTCCACAACCATTAACTTCATGACCATTAACTTCACGACCGCAAACGCCACGACCAGTATTGCCCCAGTCTTTTACACAACGAACCCGCCCTAACCAACATGAACTCGTTAGCTGCCGCCAGCCCGCCACCACAACTGCCGGGTCGACCACAAACACCATCACCACTAACACCAAGAGCATTTAAACTGCGACAACCGTCGCACCACCACGACCACCTCGAACGCCGCCGTCTCCTGCCGTGGCCACCTCCGTCCGGGGCGCGGTTTTTCGGTGGGGTTTTTCGTGGCTTCAAAGCAGCTTTGCGCGGCCCGGGGCGGCTTAGGTGACGCATATGCATTGTTGCATATGGAACAAGCGCGCGGGTGGAACAAGGGGGACTGGAAGGGCAGGGGTGGCATGAAGGCTTCGGGCGGGGCGCGGGGGGAGAGAGCGCGTAGGGCAAGCAGCGGAGCTGGACAGGCGACGGGGCGGGGCGGGGCGGGGCGGGGCGGGGCGGGGCGGGGCGGGGCGGGGTGGGGCGGGGCGGGGCGGGGTGGGGCGACGATGGCCGACAGGGCGTATTCCATTTGCATGGGAATTGGCGCCGGCTGATCCTCCCACGCTGTCACCTGAAGGGCCCGGAGGCGCCACTTTGCCCAGGATGTTCGAGTCACGTCGATGGCTCTCAGTTTAGAAAGCTGTTTACTCCACGACCATTAACTCCACGACCATTAACTCCACGACCATTAACTCCACGACCATTAACTCCACGACCATTAACTCCGCGACCGTTAACTCCACGACCATTTACTCCACGACCATTTACTCCACTCATTTGTACCACTCCACTCCATTTAATACATTACCAACCCTATAATTTTGTTGCTTCCATTTAGTTGTCGCTGGTACAACTGTATTAACCCGGTTGTTGTCTAGCTCTCTGTTTCTCATCTATGTTACCCAGTTTATTTTAACTGTAATGAAATATAAGATTCTTTCTAAAATTGGAAGAAAATATTGAGCTGAAATTCGTTAAGCACAATAAAATGTTCAACAGTTACAAATGTTTCATTCTTGTTCATTCGCTAACCTGCTAGACTTCACTGGTGTTCAAACTATGCGTTGGAGTTGGAAACAAATCTTATTAAAAGAATTAAAATATTGGAAAGAACAGCACTTCTATGTTTTGATAATAATGATGTTTAATAATATCAATATTTAAAACAACCTCATCATATTTTTGGGTTACAAAAATCGAGTACGCATGGTTCCCATTTCTATCAAAAATATATTAATATATGATTCCGATTTCTGTTAAAAAATTAATTATTTTGTGAGATCTATCATGAAGAAAAAACCGGGTGATCTTTTCATGTAAATGTTCATCAATGACGTGATGAGTAAGCGTTCATGATTTGTGTGGATTTACGGGTTGTAAGAATAACAATATTTGCAATATGCATGCCGCTGCCTAGATGTTGCACCATTGAGTAACTTACAAGCTACCCTCAGCTGTTTATTTATCTTTTTTCATTGATGTTTATCTTCTTTAATCTCATGAGGAGTGCTGGAAATCGTAACATGTACAGTATTGAGAGAAATATTAAATTCTTTGATAACTCACTTTCCGCATAAAATTGTTTTTTTCTATTTAAGACAATATTATTGATCTCTTACATTTCAGTGATAGTACTGTTACACCGACCATCTTCCCAACTGTGACAAAATGCGTCTTCATTTGCATCGGAGTTGATAACACACTCTCAGACGTGTCAGTTCCCATCGTGAAAGACTGGGATTTCCTTTCAAGGGGGAGTCGTGTGCCCTCTCATTACAAGAAAACAGTGTCGCGCATTCTGGTAGGGCGGTACTTGACCTGCAACGGTACCCCAACATCCAAACTTGAGACTGGCATCGCTGTCCATTGAGCTACTCGAATCCGAACCAAAGGCACTGCACTGAGGATGAAATGTGACCTTATTGTGAAGTCCAATTAACGTAGTTTTTGAATATTTATTCTTTAATCACGTGATTTAGATCGTGGTAGATTTCACTATGATTTCTTTTAATTATTCGTTTAGTATTTCGTTAATTTTGCTTAGTATATTTCAGTCATCGAAACATCAATCAGGTGTGATCTCCTTGATTACTTTATGGGCTCTCTTCAGTCTAATGACACCGCTGCCGACGTCTTTTTGACGTACCTGAATTCCGGTAAACGATTTTGATAAGTGATACGCAGTAATGATGCGAATGATGATGATGCAATGGTGGAGGAGAAAGAGAGAATCGTTAAAGATAGTAACAAGTCTCGAGAGAATTTCCGTAAACCCGCTTTGTCTATTACAGTTTTACATGAATCGATCACAATTTGAACCCTTGTCAAAGAGGTGGAAGGAAAGCTGTCTGACTGCAACAATTCCGGCCGCTTCTGTCGTTGCATGAACGTGAAATACATGCGTTCTTCGCGTAATTCAATCAATTGCGACAGGATATCACCAGAAGAGGTTGTGCATGGCTTCAACTCACGTTACTGCAGCGTTTCTGACCGCGAAGTCCTAAGGTTCGAGTCCCGTTGGTGGCAGCATTGGGCACTGTTGGCTGGCTGGAGACCTAGGTCGAATTCAGCTGCTGTCTGAAGGAGATTTCTAGAAACCGGTTACTTTGATCGGTAGCTTCTCCGATCAACACACCGGGAGCGGTAGCTCAGTGCATCAACTGATGTCACTGCAGCGCCTCTGACCGGGAGGTCCTAGGTTTGAGTCCTGACGGCGGCAGGATTTTCGACACTAGCTTTTCAGCTAGGTCGAATTCAGCTGCTGTCTGGAGGAGAATTCTAGCGGCCGGCTGCTCTGATCGGTAGTTTTCCGTGGTTTCTCCAATCAACACCAGGCGAATGCCGGAGCAGTATCCTACCAAACGGGTCACGGACCGCGCGCGATCTGTCCTTTCTCTTCCTTGTCCTATCCTCTCCCCTTACACACACTTACACTAACATGCACTACACTACCACATATCCCGGGGGCCCGGTCGGGAGCTTAGAGCTTGTCCCGGCTGGGGCGGTGCCCCGCTGGTGGGAGAGTCCTGGTTAGGGGGAAACCCCACTAGCCGACGGTAGGTCGCCGCCGGATCTCGCCATCCAGCGGGGCAAGATCACCGCCATCTCCCGAGAAAACACATGCACTACACTAACGGGACTAATGACCTGAGCAGTTGACGCGCCCGGAAACATGAAAAAAATCAATCCGATCAACACCAGGCAAATGCCGGAGAAGTACCATAACAAACAGGTCACGGACCGCGCGCCATCTTCCTTCCTCTTCCTTGCCCAAATTTAACTCTTTACTTACACATTCTTACAATTAAATGCACTACAGTACACATGTCTGGATACTTTCGGGAGCTTAGAGCCTCTCCTGGTTGGGACGGTGCCCAGCTAGTGGGAAATACCTGGAGGAGGGAACCAGTAAACTCGTGTGTGGGTCGGCGCCGGATGTCGCCACACCGCTGGGGAAGTACAACTCCAAACCTCCACCAACATGTACTACATTTATTGTACAAATGACCCTACCAGTTGGCGCACCCAGGAACACTAATCAATCAATCAATAAACGACAGAATATCCTTATTAAGAGAGGGACTTCTCATTTGTGTTTGTCATAAAGACATTTTGCCAAAGGAAGCTAATAACCGATCACGTTGACACCTGGTATAGGAAATCCAAAATGAAACCATTGGCTTCTCTACCTCGCCCCATGCCCCTGCGCGTGGTGAGAAATTCTTGAAGGCTATTTCCAAGAATGGAAACAATTCACTCATTGTTAATCGTATTTTTAAATATATCTTCTAATTATAATTATTATTGGGCAGAAATTCAGAAATATTCTTGGCAGTTGGTAGAAACTTTAATTAAACATTTTCAATCAAGGTGAAAATTAATCCCACAGGAAGTTTAAATTTAGCAATCGACTCTTCTCCGCAGTTTATGCCCATGTATTTTGCAACGCCCTTAAATTTATCTCGACCACTGTCGCTGATTACTTTGGGCCAATTTCTTCTTCCACATTTCTTTTTGTTCTGGGTTTGAAACGTGACCAGTCTTCCTCTGCCGGTGGCCGTGTTTGGGCTGAGGAAGCACTCCACGTTGCCCTCGCGGCGCTTTGAGGCAGCAGCCGAAAGGGCGCCCGGCGAGGAGGTGCTCCTCATCTCGCGATGGAGCGCCCTCCCGCTCTGCCCCCTGCCCTCCCGCTCACCCGAATTCCCTGCCGCTCGCACGCTTTCCCTCTCCCGCCCGCCCATTCGTCCCCACACACGCCCGCCCGCCCTTCCTCATTCTCTCCTCCCATTCATCATGTCTCTCTTCCACCCTCCTTCCCTCTCGCCTTCCCTCCCATCCTCTCCCATCCGCCCGTCCGCCCGTCCGCCCGTCCGCCCGTCCGCCCGTCCGCCCGTCCGCCCGTCCGCCCGTCCGCCCGTCCGCCCGTCCGCTTTCTCTCCTGCCCTCCTGCTCACCCGAATTCCCTACCGCTTTCACACTTTCCCTCTCCCGCCCGCCCATTCTCTCTCACTCGTGCCTGCTCCCTCTGCTCCCAACGCCCGCCGTCTCACCTTCGATCTCTCCCATCCTCTTTCCCACCCTCCCTTCCTCCCTGCCTGCCCCTCCCTCCAATCCTTCCCGCTTGCCCGCACGCTTTCCCTCTTGCCCACCCGTCCACCCGCTCCCCCTATTCCCACCCTTTTTTCTCCCGCTCACTGGAATTCCCTGCTGGCACATGATTTCCTTCCTGCACACCCACTCTCACGCACTTTTTCTCTTCCACCCGCCCTGCTTCCCTGCTTCCTACTGCCGCCCGCGCTTTCCCACCCCTGCTCACCCGCTCCTGCACGCCCGTCGCCCCTGTCTCCTTTGTCCACCCCTGACTCCTCCTGCCCGCCTGAGCGTCCGCTTTTTCACCCGGCAGCCCGATTTCCCTCCCTCCCACTCCCTTCCTACCTTTCGTCCTCCCGCCAGCGGGCCGCTTTCCCTCCTGTCGCCCGTCCACCGGCTCTCACTCGTGCCCCCTCCCTCCCTCCCTCCGGCTCCTCCCCCCCGCCCCGGTCGCGCTTTGAGCTCTCTCGCGCCGCCAAAGCGCGCCTGCCCCGCGCCGCGATTGTCTCGCGTTAAAACGGACCCGGCAGCAGGGCAGCGTTGCGCGCGGAGTTAAACTTTGCGTCAGAGGGACTCTCCACGCGGAAAATTTGACACTACTTCTAAAGCTGTGATCAATTTGTTGATTAATGGCCAGCAGATGCACAGCATTGATGGTTTGTATGGGAGGGCTCTGGAAGTTTCCGATGAAAAGGGAAACTGTTAATTTTTAATACTAATTAGTAGGGCTCGGATAATTATGTAAATACATATTTTCCTAACATAATTCTGTCAAGTCGAATTAATGATATAAGCACGTTTCATATCGGTTAGTGCCAAAATGCGTCAACATTTTAGTACATATTTTTACATATTTCACCCCAAAGAACATATTTTTACATATTACTGCAATATTTTTATTTATTATTCATTTTTCCTGTTTTAATAAGGAATCTCCTAGACAAAAAATTCAGCATTTTCAACCATTTGGCTGTAGCCTCCTCTCTAAAATGCCGCTATTGCATCGCGATGAAATAAATCAGTCCATAAATACTGACGGTATTGCAAATTAAAGTACAAGGCGACGACGCAATCCATAGCTTCTGGTGTGTTAGTTTTCGGTGCAAGTAACGCAGAGAACACAAAGGAAATTTGGTTTGTGAAAATGATACGTTTAGCAGATGATATCGCGCAGCCACCTAGCATGTTTCAAGGGTTTCCCTTGACTTTGATACCCTTCCCCAGAAAATACACGCACTACCTCAAGAGGCGTCGTTCTTGTCGATGCGGAGGTCGCTGAAAATAATAGGATTATGAGGAGAATAATAATTAATTTTGTTCTTTATGCTAATGGAACAGAACAATACACCCTAAGATAAAAGTATTTTAATAAAATAGAATTGACATAACGATAATTAATGTCACATATTTCTTACATTTTAGTAAATATTTCTGTATATTATATTACGTATTTTTTTCACTTTTTAGCACATAATTATCCGAGCCCTACTAATGAGAAATACGTTTTGAAAGGACAAGTACGAGGACAAATATTTTAAATCATTGTTAAAATTATTTGTTATAAATGTTTCGTTAAAGAAGTGCATGAAGAAAAATAACTGCATTTAATTAGCTTATACAATTTTCATGTTCATCCAAATTCTACACATTTATCTTTACATTTTTTCCTCACATGACCGAACAATATACACGAAAATGTTTCTGTTGATTCCGTTATATTTTAGAAAAAACTACACATTAATTTTTTCAACATTCCATTGTATTTTCCATTTTCTTTCCCTTGAATATACATTAATTTATTCATCAACAAGTAAAATTACTCTTTACGTTATTGCATAATACGGACTAGTGAGATTTAAAAAATTGAAAGAGTGAAAAAACTCTACTCTGGGATTTTGAAAATAATTCTTTTTTATTGAATTTAGTAAATGCAGATAGCTACGATTTTTGAATTAATGTACTTTCCAATATTGCAGATTAGTCTACCTTCCAGTAGCAACAGCAACATATTGTACAGTATAAAACTCCACCTACAAACGGCATAAGTGGAAATGACGCATTTCAATGCAAACTTCAAACTCATTTATCTCCACGCCTGATATATTGAGTTGTGCCACAACTACCACAACTGCCACAACTGCCACAACTGCCACAACTGCTACAACTGCTCCCTACAACTATTCGGGAAAATTCGTAAAGTTCTGCCGTTTGTCCGCACACGACTCTAATACTCACCAAACGTATATTCCTTACGCCAAAAAATACGGCATATCACGAAGTTACTGAATGAAGCAGAAGGATTATTTTGAAAAAAATCTGCATTTCCAAACGGGTATAAAGTCCATGCATAATTAAGCCAGTGATTGAATGTTCGATAGCGCACGGACAACATTCCTATACGTTTCGTCAGTAGAGTTGTGCGTAAATGAGAGACGTATCTTACTTTATAATGGGATATTTTCGTTCTCATTTAAAACGCAAATTTTGATATCGACTTTTTAAGAAAAGCACAACACTCAGTTACGAGTAACTCACCAAACGAAGAGAGAATCCGAGACCGCAAGAAGAGGTTGGTGTTTTTCCAAATAACACAAACACAACTATCAAAATAGAGGATCGAGGAACACAAAAGGCATGTGCGTGTTTTTACAATTTGTTCTGCTTATTTTAACGATTGGGTTCACGCTTGAAAAACCTAAAATATGCACGAGAACGTGTCAAAGAATCTGATGTTACTGCGTGGCAGCTTCAATTTCATGCATGACATAATTCGCAAAGCATATTATCGTAAGATTTAATTTGTAAAGATAACAAATAAGAAATTTGAGCATAAACATGAAGTGACATTTTAATTGTAATCTTTCCAAATGCAGTAAGTGTAACTATGTTGTATAGGAAACGACAAGCTGAAATTTTGAATTTTGAAATAACTATGTAATGAAGGTTACTCTCAATGTGTTTATTGATATACTTTCAGTGTTCTAGTCTAGTCATGAATAAAAAATATGATATTGACTAGAAAAGAATTATTATGATTTAAATTTAAAAGTGTAATTGTAATGTAATTTCAGTCTCTTCATTATTTTTACATTGAAAACAAAAAAAACAGGTAGGATAAATTACGAGTAACCTTATTTATTACGGAAACTTGTTTACCAACAACGGAAAAAAGAGATGTGGGTAGCGACTTCATGAATCGGCTCCCATATTATTTCAGTAGTATACATACCCTTAGCGGCTCTCACACGTGACCAATCGTTATAAATAAGGTATTTGAAGAAACATAATTTCACGGAGACGTGACGAATTGCATTTTGACTGTAAAAATGTGAAGGATGTATTGAAAGAAACGTATCTAAATATTCATATCAAATGCAACCCGCAACGCTCGATAGTATTGTCAAAATGCATATTGTTAAATAACTCTTAAACGAAACGTTGTAGAGCCTTAGAAACTAAAATTTTCGGGCCAAAGGCCTCAAAGAAACGTTTCTCACACTACATTTTACACGATAAGATATTTTTATATATTCTATTTATTTTTTGCCAGTTCAGCGCTTGTCGATGCTGTCAATGCCGCCCATATGCCCTTGGTGCTGGTGGCCATCTGTGTGACGTCACCCTTAGATTCTTCCATCTAATATTTACGGTTTCTGTGAATATTACAACGTGTTTTTGTGCAGAATGACGAGATTTATTTGCAACATAATACATGCAACATATCCAGTACACTAATATATGAGATGGATTATTTTAAGAGTGTTTGTACCAAATTTTATTTCAACTATAAACTTGTAAATAAATCGGTTGGTTACTTGAACTGGGTTAATGAAGTGATCTGAGCGTGACAAAGACAAATATATGAAGTGTAACGGAAGTTCATTTTTGCCTAAAAATGTAACTAAGGAAGATTTTAACATTAAATTCTGAGGATTTAAAATATTGGCATTTACGTCAAGAGATCTGCCTAAACTTCCCAATCATAATTTATTTCCATAAAAAATAATTGTATATAATTACGGATGAGAAACAAATATATAATTCCCGAGTGGAAACAAATAATATAGCGGGAAACTAAAACAACTATTGAGTACTTACACTAATAGTTCTCTATTCGATTTCTGAGTTCTGTTTTTCCTCTAGATACTGCAAGAGGTTAGATTAGAAAAAATAATGAATTGATTTGGCATATTAGTTAACTTGGACACAGCCTCTAGCGCTGCCTACGTCCGCGCCATCGCTGCTTCCGCCACTACCACCAGGGCTTACCCCTCCGCCGCCTCCACCATCACCCACACTGTCTTCGCCACCCTTGCCTCCTCCGCCTACGCTCCCGCATCCATCGCTGCCGTCTTCACCACCCCCACCGCCGCCACCGTCTCCGTCTCAGTCTGTGCCGCCCCCGCCGCCGCCCCCGCCGCCGCCCCCACCGCCTCCACCGCCACCACTGGCCCCACCGCCGCCGCCGCCCTCACCGCCGCCGCCGCCCTCACCGCCGCCGCCGCCCCCACCGCCGCCGTCGCTCTGACAGCCGCCGCCGCTGCTGTCCCTACCGACGCGCCCACCACCGCTCCCACTGCCGTCTCCGCCGCCCCCTCCCGCCACCACCGCTGTCTCCGCCTCCATCACCGCCGCCCCTGCCCCCGCCCCCGCCGTCGCCCCCACCACCGACCCCGCCGTCGCCCTCACCGCCGCCGTCGCTCTGACAGCCGCCGCCGCTGCTGTCCCTACCGACGCGCCCACCACCGCTCCCACTGCCATCTCCGCCGCCACCTCCCACCACCACCCCTGTCTCCGCCTCCATCGCCGCCCCCCCCCACCGCCACCACAGTCTCCGTCTCAGTCTGACCCTGCCTCCACCGCCGCCTCCACCGTCGCCGCCGTCCCCGTCGTCGCCACTCCCACCGCCGCCATGCCAAACGCCGCCACCGCGGACTCCGCCCCCCCCCGCCGCTGCCCTTACCCACCATCGCTCCCACCGCCGTCTCCGCCGCCGTCTCCGCCGCCGACCTCGCCGCCGCCCCCACTGTCTCCACCGCCACAACCGCCGCCGCCTCCACCGGTACGGCCGCCGTCTCCGCCACCGCCTGCCTCCGTATGATCACGCCGCGCGACCGCCACGTGTTTTCTGCGCCGCTCGAAACTTAGGGGCGGGTGCTTTGTGCGGCGGGCGCCGGAGCCCACGGCCGCCCCGGCGCCACCCCCGAGAGAGCGGCGGCCCGTGAACGCCCCGGCCCGCGAGGAGGGATCGCCGCAGCGAGACGCTCGGACAGCGTTCTCCCTTTGACCCTCTGCTAGCCCCCTCCTCGGCGCGCGACCTCGCGCCAACCTCCGTGAACAACAGACGCACCGGGAGCGGTGGCTCAGTGCATCAACTGATGGCACTGCAGCGCCTCTCACCGGGAGGTCCTAGGTTCCCACTCCCCACGGCGGCAGGATTTTCGACACTAGCTTATCAGTTAGGTTGAATTCAGTCGCTCTCTGGAGGAGAATTCGAGCGGACAGCTGCTCTGATCGGTAGTTTTCCGTGGTTTCTCCGATCAACACCAGGCGAATGCCGGAGCAGTTCCCTAACAATCGGGCCACCGACTGCGCGCGATATTTCTTTCCTCTTCCTTGTCCTATCCCTTACACACACACTAACATGCACTACACTACCACATTCCGGGAGACCGGTGGGGAGCTTAGAGCTTGTCCCGGCTGAGGCGGTGCCCCGCTGGTGGGAAAGTCCTGGTTAGGGGGAAACCCCACTAGCCGACGGTAGGTCGGCGCCAGATCTCGCCATCCAGCGGGGGAAGATCACCGCCATCTCCCGAGAAAAAACATGCTCTACACTGACGGGACTAATGACCGAAGCAGTTGACGCGCCCGGAAACACGAAGAAATCAATCAATCAATCAACAACAGACGCCCCTTCCCCTTCCGACCCTTGGTACATTCCTTGGGTTGCGTGGGGTAGCGCTTTTGTATTAACGTTTCCTTCAGACAACTCAGTTTCATTTCGGTTACCGTTCAGTTCCTCTTTGGATCCTTCGATTTTGCGTTCCTTAAATAACATTTTTCACTTGATTTTGGCTCTACACTCACCCATTGATTTCAAGAATTTTTGCCCCTATGATTTTACATTTCGAGTTTGATCCTCCTCGTATTCTCAAGTGATGACGCTTGTACTACTTAACCCTGCAATTCTTTTCGTTCAACCATTTTTCTCTCGCTCTTTTGATAAAAAAGTATTTCTTTTATTGCCTGGAGCAAAATTATTGGCAACACAGTTTTCAACGTTGTCTGTATAATACATTGATTGTAATGCTCTGTTTTCCACAATCATTAAAATTTTGGAGGGGCTACTCGTATTAATGAAATAGAATGACGGAGGAGAGTAAATAAATATAAACAAGGTTCCTTTTTACGGTCTTACGCCATTTTTTACTTTTATAAAGACGTATTCTTGGTTGTAATTGTCGGGTTTCGGTGTCCTGGGTTGAATATCGCGGACTGTGATCCCAGGGACATTACACTTAAGGGAATGGTCCAGAAATTATTAAAGACAGACAATGTTATTCATTCCTGATTTATTAATATGATTCCTTTACATCCAATATTTGAGGACCTTTTTCCGTCTCTTTATCAAGGCTAAAATAAATAGAAATGTAAATACTCTATCAAGTTAAAATACATAAAAACAGGTATAAGATATCGCATTAAATATATATAAAAGATAAATGAATTAATCTTAACAATATTATTATTCATAATAAGGAATAGAGAATGTGTACGTGGAAATTACAAATTAATTATGTTTAGTCAGTGAATGTTATGGTTTGTGAGGTAATTTGTCCTCACCTTTTATATCTCAGTGAGGCGCTATATTTACACGATTCAAACTCGCGACCCTTATTTTCACGCATGTTGATTGCCGCCACAAGTATCGTGCGCACCACACGCGTCGACATGTCACTTTGCAGAACGGAGTAAAGAAGAGAACGTACGAGAGGTCTACGGTCCCCTCATTTTCCCCAACCTTCTCCATTCTCAGCACATGAATTCAAACCTTCCTCGTGGCTAGCTTTACCTAGCATGGGTAAAAAGTGACCATTATTTCGTTTTTAAAACAAAATGTGCTTTAAATGGATTCAGATATTTTTTATTTTTGTTCTATTTGTCAATAACACCTAATTCTAAGTTGTAATATCTACGTAATAATATTGCGTATTAAAAAAATATGCTATATTTTCGTGCGTGTGCAATTTTTGCGTGGTGGTCGTCATTCATTGTCGAAGCAATACAATTCAGCTGTTTGTACTTCTGGGTTGTATTTAACCTGTATGTATTGTTGAAAAAGATTAGGATGACTGATAGTGGTTTAAATGAAGAAAAAAGTTATTGAAGTGATGAACATTGAAACTTTACAATGTACAACAAGATTATCCAACACGTATTTTAATTACCTTAATTGTTATGTAACAATGTGTACTTAGTCGGCCCGGAGGCCGAGATCGCTAAGGCAGTGTCGTAGTGATCTCGGGCCGAAGGGTCGCGGGTTCGAGTCCCGCCTCGGGCATGGTTGTATGTGTGTTGATGCTTTCACCCCTTATCATCTCCATATCGTTTCATCCTCATAGTTATCATACCGCTAACAACAATAGTGGTCGCTAATGACCTAGATGTTGATGCGGCCTTAAATAACAAATTAAAAAAAATGTGTACTTAATAAAATCGTTTTAATTACGTTCTAACTCATTCATGTTTACAAGATTCATATATCTAATTACAATATTATAGTCCAATTCCAATAGTATAATAAGGAGTTAAACATATGGGCACTTTTTGCCCATGGTTGGTAAAGCACATTACCAAAAATAACTTGGTAATGCTAGGGTTAAGCTGCCCTGCCTCGCTGCGCCGCGCCGCCTCGCCTAACTCTGCCCTGCGCCGGCCTCTCCGCTCCGCTTCGCTCGCCTCCGGCCGTCTCCACAGCAACGCGCGAAACAAAGCGCGACGGTCCCCCGCGGCGGCGGCGGCGGCGGCAGCGGAGGCGGAGGCCCGAAGCACGGAGCGCGACCGATGACGCTAACTCCTGTTGCTCCGCGTTGCCTCCAACGCGCACTGCTCCAAAAAGGGACGAAATGTCGGCATTGCAGTAACGAATAAAATGCAAGCGCTTTACTGCAAATGAAGTAAATGGGCTAGAATATAATTGACAATAATTGGGGCAAAACACATGAATTGTTTCAATGATAGATGTTTGTTTATTTTAAACCTGAGATGTATTGTTTTTTTAGTAGAAATATGGCGTTCCGCAAGGTTCAATTTCCGGTTTATTTTATTTCTTTTACGTCTCCAAAATATTTTTCGGAAAAATACACAAAATACCGAAAACAGTGAGAAAAAATTGAAGGTAAGAGTGAGCTGTATTTGAAGAAAGACAATACTCGTAACGTGAAAACGTCTACTCTACCTACACTTGTAATTCACACAATAAATATTTTTGTATAAGTTGGATAAGCCGTGTGTAGGAAAGTGACGGTGGATCAATATGACTCAAATGACAAGTCTGAGCTCCATTTTGTGCGACATGATTGCAGATTGAAATAGCGCGTGAGATGAATAAGCACAAATGCACAAGTGCTCGAATCAAAGATCATATGCGGTGAAATAATCTCGTATTTTCCAGTCGCTCAAACTCTTGAATTGTCTGCCGTCGTTAGTGTCATTCTTAGATATATTCACGCCGAAAGGGTGATGATAGCCTTACATGAATGTGCTCATATTTCTTTTAAACGGATTGATTCTTTGCCTATCATAACTCGTTTCTAAAACGAGGTCAAGACTTCGTCCACGTAGGTTATGCTTTGTTTTGTGGGATCGTTACCTGTGCCTGGGACACAATGCCAACTACTCCGAAAAGAGCCTAAGAGGGAGTAGAGAGCAGAGAAAAAGGAATATTTTTTTATATTTACTTCAAAACCATGCAAAACGCTTTAGAGATTTTGAACTCTGTGAAACCCTTTAGATATCAAGAGATGTACCGGGAAATGTAAATTCAACTAAATGAGTTGAGATTGAGTAAGTTTTGAGTTTTAGTTATTTGCTTTATTTCAAGGAGTTATGACAAACGAGTAAACTTGTAGAAGATAATTTGCATTTATTCAAGAATATTCATAAGGGAGGAGCTTTCAGAATAAGAGGGAAAACGCATCGTTTTCATTGCTTGTGTAAATCGAAAATGTTACAACTTACAGAAATTGGAAGATTTCGTACCACGAAAATAACGAGAACAGTGAATAAAAACATAGATAGATAGGTAGATAGGTAGATAGATATTTATTGTTCTGCAAGTAGGTATATACAACCTGGTGGTAGAACTCTACAATTTACATATTACTAATATTAACTTAAAATTATTTAACAATGTAACTTTAAATTATTTAAAGACATAATAATAATAATAATAATAATAATAATAATAATAATAATAATAATAATAATAATATGCTAACAATAATAGCCTTAACTACATTTTATGGTTGTCCTGCACAGTTATTTGAAACTATTAAATACAAGATTACACGACTTTTTAATTACACTTCACTTCACTTTCACTTCACTTCACTTCACTTCACTTCACTTCACATTTGAAATTCACTTCTTTTTCTACTTCTATACTGCACTACACTGCACAACACTTCACCACACTTCAATACAATACTACTTTGAATATAATTATATATTTAGAACAGGAAATCATTTAATAGTAATTAACACAATAATAATAGTAATAAAAATATCAATAATAATCAAATAATAACTGATATAATAATCCAACTTACTAAATTAATAAAGTTTACAAATACCATTAGTTAATTTATTTTTAAATTTTTGAACACCTAGAGGAAAGGGTTCCAAGGCTGTGGCAGGTAAACTATTCCAGTCCGTTATTGTTCTATTTGTAAATGAAAATTTTCCAACATCAGTTCTCTGTGGCCTAAACTTAATTTTGTGCTTGTGATCCCCCCTACTAAAGTACGAAGGTCTATCCAATCGGATGTAGATATCTTTCCAAGCTGGATAACCGGCATACGCTTTGTACAGGGCACAGAGTCTTGCCTTAACTCTCCTAATTTCTAGAGACTCCCATTCAACATTCTTCCTATTCCCTCGGAAAGCAAGTGTATACGCTCTTCTCTGTACTCTATTCAAATATTCCTTTTGGGAATTTCTATAAGGGTCCCAACAAACAGCCCCGTATTCCATTAATGGACGAACTAGAGATAAATAAGCTAATTCTCTCGCTTTCGCAGTACTCTTTTTTAGTATTCGCATAGTAAAATGCAAGGACCTCCAGGCTTTCCCTACGACACAGTTTACCTGATTTTCCCAACTCAATTTGCTATCAAAAATTATCCCCAGGTACTTACAAGACACGACTCTTGGAATGTTTTCGTTGTCTAAACGGTATTGAGTTTCATTGTATTTGCGGCCCCTACCAAACGTGATGGTTTTGCTTTTCGAACTATTTATTGTCATGTCATTTTTTTCGCCCAAAAATGTAATCTGTCTAGATCACCCTGCAAAATGTCCTCGTCTACGTTTGATTGAATAACTCGATATATTATACAGTCATCTGCAAATAGCCGTACCTTTGAATATAAATTATCTGGCAGGTCATTCACAAATGCGAGAAACAGGAGAGGTCCAATAACGCTTCCTTGAGGGATCCCTGAAGTTACTTTTGCTTGAGTCGAAAATTGTTGTCCAACTCGGACTTTCTGTTTCCTATCTCGAAGAAGCTCGTCAATCCACGCCACAACTCTGGGGTCAATACCCGATTGCATTAATATATGGACCAATTTATCGTGTGGAACAACATCAAAAAAATGCGGCGTAGGAATGTAAGTAGGTCGCGGGAAGGTAACTAGCGCACTAGAGTTCGCAGGCTCTACGTCAAGAGCAACCTGCGCGAAATTTAAAAGTTTGTACAAATTGCTCTGGAATAGCGGTCACTGGATATATGCATCACTGGATCATTGCAGCATTCTGGGAGAGGGCAGTTAACAGTTGCCCCAAATTTAGTTATGTTAATCCCATTTCCTCTACTAAAGCACAGAATCCATCTATTAAAATGAAATAATACATCAGTCAGATATCAAAAAGATAATTGAAAGTAAAATTATACATTTTGAATCGAAAGAATCTGATTTCGTAATCGCGTTTACTTAAGAGTGCAATAATTGCATCAACTTCCTCCGTTCAGATTAGGACGTTTAATAAAGATTCCTCTATGTTAAAAGGCCGGTACACCCTTAAGAGAGAGTATTGTTAACTTATAGACTTTTTAATTTATTTCACATTATTGTCATATACAAGTAAGATCAACAAGGGAAGATCACCGCCATCTCCCGAGAAAAAACAACATGCACTATACTAACGGGACTAATGACCAAAGCAGTTGACGCGCCCGCAAACACGAAAAAAATCAATCAATCAATCAATCAAAACGGACACATTCGCGAAAGCGGCATTTTGCTGCTACAGGCCTCTAATTTTAATATTTTTACTTCGACCGATAAAAGTAGTCTGTACTGGCACAAAAGCCTCTGTCGTTGCCAGCGGCGTCCCGGACTTGCGGACATGAGTTCAGGTACACGTGGTTAGCACATACACAACTATTATAATAATAATAATAATAATAATAATAATAATAATAATAATAATAATAATAATAGTAAAGTTGTCTTTATTTGTGGCGAGGCTCAGGCCTTAAGGCCTGCTCTTCCACCTAACCACTTTAATTAATTTACAATTTTAAAAATTACAGTTGAGGCATAGGGATGTAATTAATATTAACTGATTTTTCATGTCGCAGAAGAAATTAAACCAATTTGTGACTACCATCTACATTAATTTATCTGCACGAGCCAAATGAATTTGTCATTTTTTGTTTATTCTTGAAATTTTGCAAAATGGAAAGACATGATGTAAGGAACATTCTTAAAAAATGAGATAAAAAGAGCTCCCACTTATTCCACTTAGAATCAATAATTCAAAATTCACCCGAAATGTCAGTTGTCATTACCCGTACGCCGTATTCTGGACTTCTCACCCTGAGAAGTGAATATTTCTCGTCGCCACACGGCAGTAGATACTGGGAGAGTGCAAGGAAAGCGCACACTATAATCTGCTCCGATCGGAAATCAAACCCCGGGAAAGCGAGCATGCTGACAGTGAGGTACCCTGGGAAGTAGGATAATAGTAGCACTGTTTCGAAAATACTGGATTGCAAATAATCACATTCTCTTGGAGATTTTGCGATGATAATTTTTTACTCTTAGCCAATATAAAAGTATTCGCATAAAATACAAATGTTCAATTAAAAAACTACATTAAAATTTTTAATAATTGTATTTTAGATTTGAACAGAGTAACTTAAATCTAAACATAAGTTCATATTTCCGTGTCATTTAAATTTTGAGGTGTTGCAGAAACAACTTCAAACACAATTATAACGCGATGTCATCTAATGGTGTAATAGCAATCACTTCCCACTTTGAACTTATGTCAAAGTCGATTACGTTAGGTCACACATTTTCAATTACGGCCTTTATAAAACACTGATAAATGTCGTTATCCTCAGTTTTCTAAACAGGCTTCTGATGAGGTGTGGCACGGGTTGTTACTCGGTAATCGAAGTTCATTATGTTTTGTGTCCATCATCATCATCAACGGTTATCGGAATGATAGACCGCCACCACATGGCTTGGATGTACGGCCCCAACAATTAAATTATTTTAACATGATACAAATTGAGGTTCAATGTTAAATAAGCCAACACTAATTACGGGAGAATGTAAAGCGAGTAAAACATGTCGAGTTTTCCATTTCCATCATATATAACACCTCTCCTTTATTGAATGATTCTGAAAGTTAATTATCAGCTTTTCAATGTTTTTCAAATGATTTGATATGAACATTAAATTATATTACCAATACAGAGATGCAAACGATATAGAAGAAATGGATTGATCTGATTGAGAAATGAAATGTTTCTAAAAATAATTCTCTCATGATTACCATTGCGAACCAGAAGATATTGTAGTCAAGAGAGCAAAATTGGGCCCAAAATAGTGTCTCAATCGTGAAACACTTGTAACTTATTTATTGATGATACTAGGAGTTTCATTAGATCATACTAGAAGTAAATTATATATTCTTAAAGCCAACGTATGATGTTACAACGTATTATATGCCAATGACGTTTATGAAATGACCAGTGAATTTTATTATTATTATTATTATTATTATTATTATTATTATTATTATTATTATTATTGTGGTCATCCTTGTGAAGTCACGCTTACAAGTCTTAGATTCCTCCATGGTATATTTACGCTTTCTACGTACACCGTGGTTTGCGCAAACTGACGAGTTTATTTGGATAGTTATTAATTCAAGATTTGCTCTCGCGGCAACAATAAGTACTACCAATAGATGCTTGATACCGATGAAGATTGTTTCTTATGAGTGTAGTGCAATCATCCATTTAACGTTTTGCCGTGCCCTACAAGTGTTGTCTACCTAATTGTGCAGGGAACTACGATGGAAACGAGCCACATGTTCCCAAGTTGGTTTCACGATACCCTTAGGAAAAATTAGGACAATTTAACATGCGAAAATCCTTGCACAGCTACGCTAATAATAATAATAATAATAATAATAATAATAATAATAATAATAATAATAATAATAATAATAGAATAGATTAGATACATACAATATCAAGGAGATATGTGCCTGTTATTGTTTTGGTAATTTCTTTGTGTCAGTGGATTTGGAAACTGTAATTTCGTATCAGTTACTAGAATTGCATTACAACACAGGTCTTATGGATTATCTTAATTCATTGATTCAAGTTTCTTATATGTGTTTTTAATGGACTGGCGCACGTTTATAACTTTGTTAATGAGAAAATATTGATCTCCAGACATTGATGGAACCCTGATTTAACTCCTAACCATGTAATTACACTTGGAATGCACATGCTTGCAAATGCAGACGATTATCGATTACAAATTAATTGGACTTCTGCCTGTCGGCCAATTACTGGGTGATCGACTGATTAATGACTCACATGTTAATGACTCCTGCACTGTTACACTTTCAGTTGTTATTCGCAAGAGGAACTATTTCTGGTACAGTTTTCCGAATGTCTGAAACTATTGTGATGAAAACGTAAATGTGTCACCAATGTGAACATCAAAATGAAACTTAACAATTATTATAAACTCACGTCAGCAAATTTACTGAGGTCTCATTTAAAAACATAATTTCTTGGAGAATTGTAATTATTATTTAGTAATTAAATTGGTTCTGTAATTGCATTATTTTGTAATAATTTTTATATATATTTTTGAAAAATATCTTGGTAAGCGTGCAACATTATGAATTGAAATGAATTGCTATAACTGGATTTGGGTCCGTTTTTAAGATATCAGAAACAGTTTAACAATTTTCTTTCTCTTAGACTGTTACCGGCAATAAACCTTACAGCCTTATTTACATTATAGTCTTTTCTAACTCTTAAGTACGCATTTCTGTAGCATTTTTCTTAAATCCGTGCTGCTAACAGGACTAGACTGAGGTACTAGTCTGGCTGCTGCTAAAGAACGTGAATCAGATTTGCGGGATTTGAATAAAACCAAAAAACTTAAACGAAAAATTCCTCAGAATCATTTAATCGACTCTCTATTTTTTGCTGATTTATTGTCTTGGCCAAGCCAAATAATTCTTCTGGGGGGCAGACAAAGGTTCTTTGCCTCGATGAAAAACATTTAATTTCTACTACAAACTGAATTATAAACCCTTACACCCAGTCGATAATAGGGAACTCATATACCGCACATGTCTCAGTGAGCTGGAAGTGAATTTCAAACGAGAAACTAGAATGAATAATAAAGAGATACGATTTATTATGTATTATGCAAATCTAACTAGTACATCGTTCGTAATTAGATTCAAGAAATTTTGGAAAGAAGAAAGTTTCTTCATCAACTGATATAAATTATAATAATTTATATTAATTTTTAGTGTTAAAAATCAACTTCAACTCCATAGATCAGGGGACGATAACCTACGGGCCGTCATATCATACGGCTTGAAGGACTGTTTTGGTCATTATAATGAATAAAATGGACTTGTCAATTAACTTGCACAAACAGGTAATTCTAACGCAGTTGGTGCATTTGACATGACTGCGAAGGCAGTAACCATCATTCTCCCCATCCTCTATTACCCCATTAGTTATAAAATTTGTCTTTATGATAACATTATGAGAATTTATGGACTTAGTCATGGGAAATTTCGGAAGTTTTCGTCAGAGCGAGGTAGTGAACATGTAGATGTGATTCATCATTCTCGGGTGCGCTGGTTTAGCTGCGGAAAGGTACTTGAAAGATTATCCAGTTTGTGTTCGTAAATAAAATCATTTTTACTAAAAAAGGTAGACTTTTGGAATAACTTTCAGTCTTAACCTCAATATGTTTTGTATTTTTTACAAGATATGATTCGACACATGAACTACCTAAATTTAAAACCTCAAGGAAATGGAAAATTTGATTTATGGGAAAAAAATATGTACTCAGCAGTAAATGTGTTTGAAAAGAAATTTTACATTTTTAAGAGCCAAATCAAAAATAAAGTTTTTGGTCATTTTACATGATGTGAGAATATTTCTATCAACCTTGACAATAGAGGCCACAATTTTCCTGTTGAAAAGTGTGTTCAAGCAGAAGACGTAAATTGGAAGAGATTTTATAGTGCGATTCGTCAAATATAAAATCTAAAATCTCTTCCAATTTCCACTATAAAATCTCTTCCAATTTACACGATACCTATAAAATCTCTTCCAACTTCATGATTATACAAATGGGATCAGACTATTTGAAAATCCCTTTTCAGCACTCATGCCTGGAAAGTAGTTCTTACATTTACTATTTATTGATTGAACTGTGTTACTTACCAAAGTTTATTTTGCCGTACGTACACCGCGAATAAATCATAACCATATGAAATAACTGGGTACATCAAAGTATGCCAAACACTGGCAGAATAAATATCGCTGCCGTCTAGCCTGTGGAAAATGATCCCAAGAGTATAAACCTTTAAGTTTCCGCATATTAGTGCAAAATCATAATGTACGCAACTCGTGCGAATGTATGTTTGGCGTACTTTTTCTCAAAATGTCGGGCTCACCTCGTCCGTAAACATTTCACTCGTATCTCAAAGGCTCACTTTCTGTACTAGCAGCGTAAATACCTTTTGAACGGTAAGATTTAAAATTATCAGAAAATGTATAAATGAAGGTAACTGAATATTAAGTGAATGATGGAAAGATTGTCCAAGAATAACGATTTTGTTTCTTGTACGCCAGTTTTTCCGAATGCTATTCCGAACTAAGAACGTTTGTGGTTAGCATGGTGAATGTCTTCGGGAGCACTTACATTTCCAAGAAAATGTTTTCCAACATTGAAAGGATGAAATCCACGAAGCGATCGAGGCTTACTGATAAATATTTACGTGAACGTTTCAGAACGTATACGTCAACGTTTTAGAACGTTCACAACTAACATTAAAAGTGATGTTGTTAAACTGGCGTCCAAGACCCAATCCTCGACATTTCACTGAGTACCCTTTCAAAATTGAACTGTAAAGATTTGTAAAACTGAGAGATTAGTTTTTTTTCGTTTCCCAATAAAAGCTTCAAACCGATTGTGTGTGTGTGTGTGTGTGTGTGTGTGTGTGACAAGATTGAGCATCTGGATAATGAGGATAAAGGACTTTGTACGATGTATTTTTATTTGTCATAATAATCTAAACGGTTTTGTTACTTCTTTTAACGTGTCTCTTTACTAAAATGTTATACCTGAACATACCAAGCTTGTTTTATACAGTTTTAATGCTATGATAATAAAACAACTGAATTTTCGTAACAGTAAAGTATATATTTCCAATTTCATGTTTCTAGGTTGTTGAAAAGAATATACGTGCAGTCCTCGAGCTAGTGAGGGATTGACTATGCGGCCCCGGGAGATATAAATTTGGCCGACTCGACTATCGGTTAAAAATGTTGATAGATTGAAATTATTGTCATTAGAATTTCCTTCATACATTAAATCATTTTTGTATTCAGTATTCCTAATATTCCCCCCAAATTGACTTTAATCACTGCCAGAAGTAGAAACTATCTCCAGACTGCAATTCTTTGGTTCTTAACCATGTATTTCTAGTTATTGCAATTCCTTTCTAGAGATTAAACTCGAAACCGAAAAGTGAATGACATAAAACCGCGGACGTGCACAGAGCCGCAAAGCGACGACGGATACTTGCACGAGCTAATCAGGTGGGAAACCGGAAGTGCATGGGGACGCATGAGAATGTCCGGAAAGCCAAAGCACAATGCAACACTGTCCGCGGAGCGACTGTGCCGTCGGAAACGGACGATTTGGAGCACGGTGCGGACAAAGCAGCGAGTTCGCCGGCGGTGGCGGTGGCGGCGGCGGCGGTGGCGGTGGTAGGAACCGTAGGCGATGCAACAATGCCCGCGTGTCAGCCACAAAGCAACGACAGGAGTGGATGCATTAACAACGGGGCAGGATATGCACCGGGTTGTTTGATCGGGAGCAGTGACAGGAGGAGCTATCGTTTCTGTAATCAGATTGGGAGCTTAATGATGGCACGAGAAAAACATCATACGATCTAGTGTGTATTCGGTAAATGCTCTGGACTGGTCTAACAAACAAAAAAAAAAAAAAAAAAAGTTCGACTCTATTGTTTTATTGGCTCTGTAAAAAGAATTTTGATTGGCCAGGGCAAAATAGGGGAATGGTCTTAAATAATTCATGATACTAAATTCATCGTAATTTAATATATAATTAAAAATTCTGTGAAATGTAAAAACGTATCTGTTCAAAAAATTACGCATTTGTACATGTTTCATAAAATGTAGTTAGATGATTAAGCATTTTGTTCTGTTCCAATATTGCATTTCATTTCTAAAACACGTGTCTATCATAAACAGACAATAATTTACAACACCCGGAGATTAGTTTTATTCCAAAAAGTCACCATTTCATGGCTATATTTTGATGTTTTTATTGAACATCAGGGAAAATTTTCTAATTCACATCATGGGGACAAGCATATTTCGGTGTTGATAGCCTTAAAAGTTCTAACAATAATTTCATTTTATCATAATTATGAATTCCGGAATGAAAGATGTATTCAAAGCTACAAATAATTAAATAGAAAAAGGAAAGTCTACTCTTCAAAACTATTTTTTTCGTATTTGTTTGGGTTAAAAATGCAAATTGTTTTCACAGGTTCAGTGTAAGAAAGGCGGGATAATACATTCGAAAGAAACAAAAGTTTGAAAGCTTTACGGTAATTAAAGCGCATTCTCTGGAAGAGAAATTATTCTGAATAGAATGACACACAATACGAAGATATATTGGATGATACTGTTATATGAACTCTAAAATGAAACCCGCTTTTTTACCTCACTCAAAGTATTTGCTGAAGTGAATTCACAATTTACAATCATTTGTCAGTTGCCGCAGTTATTAATAATACAATGGTTTTATTCGATAGTACGCCACTCATCACGTTTATTATATCGCAATGTGTGTGTGTGTGTATGTGTATGTGTGTGTGTGCGCGCGCGCACCGACAGAGCAATGTAAATAATGGTAACTTCATTATTTTTCACGTCTTCTAGAATTCAATGGAAATAAATTTATTCAAATAATCGTTCTCCATGATGTCGCGCCAGGAAGTGTTATTACATCACGAAGCACATGATGAGAAGCACGAAGCACACTGATCCGAGTGCCTCACCCTGATTTGCTTGAAATCAGCTATCGAGAGCGGTGACGAGGCGACACCCGAACCAATGAAACGCTAGCTCATTCGTCGCAAACAAAATTCCCGTTTCGTTTTCCGGCGCGAAGGTGCCCATGCGGGGGGAGGGGTGTACGCCGTCCCGCGGTTGGTGAAATTCGATGCAGCACACCCTAACGGCGTTCACCGCTGCATGCGCGGCAATCAGAAGTAATTCTGTGGGAAAAGAACCGTTTGTCCGACGCGCATATGCGAGTTGTGAATTGCTGGCTCCTGCAACTTTGTGAGAGGGTCCAACGATCGCTCTTTTTCTCGAGTGTCTGTGACAAATGCGGTGCGGATTTGCGGATTCGGTGGTATAACGGTCAGCGTACCGGACTGTTGTACCCGAGTTTACGGGTTCAAACCTGATCGAAGCCGTGGATTTTCAAGGGCGAAAAAATCCTTCGTACGCCTTCCTTCGGAGGGGAAGTAAAACCGGCTGTCCCATGTAGTAGATTTACTGGATGTAAAAGATCCTCAAGCCTAAAAGAAGCCTCTGAGCAAAATTAAGATCCGCCTGTTTCGTCGCCCAAAATAATACCTTCTTTCTCCGCTAGGTAGTGAAAGGAGCGTAGCGAAATTTGCGTGGTTAGACGGAAGAGCAGGCCTGATGGCCCGAGTCTCGCCACGTAAAATAAGGCATTAACTAACTAACGAACTAACAAATCGCGGTGCCATACGAAGCACCATGCCCCACGTGTAAACAGTACTGCGCCCTGTTCACTTCCCTGCTAGCCCACCTGCAAGAGCTTTAGTGGGGGAGACACTTTTTGACGGCTCACGCTGGGCGAGGTGGGTCCACCTTAAAAACGACAAGGCGGCTGTCTATTGAATCTGTTTCGCGGCGCCCCGATGCGGAGTGAGCACATGGCCGGCACCTTGGACTTGAGTTTCAAAAAGCAGACCGTCGCAGGCGGCAGGTCCCTGCGGGGTCATAAACTATACGCCCGCGCTGTCGAGTGGGCCGGGGCGGCGGGGGGAGAGACGGTGGCCGGGCCAGCCTGAGCCGAGCTGGACCGAGCTGGTAAATAACGCCGGCGACGCGTCTAATGTTTTGATTAATAAAATCGAAGGTGGAATTGATCATGTCCGTTCACGGAGGGTGTGACGATACAATAATAATAATAATAATAATAATAATAATAATAATAACAATATTAATAATAATAAAATAATAATATAGATAAAATACAATGCTAATAATCTAAATTAAACGGTTTTTTATTTTGTGTAATCCATTTCTCATATTGCCAATCAACCAATTCCGCAGCAGCTTTGTATCATAAACAAAGGACGCGCGAAGGAATTGGGAGGCGACGGGGCGGGCAAGATGGGCGAGGGGGGCGCACTGAGCCGGGGAGAGGAGGGAGGGGCTTGAGGGTGTTGGTGGGGAGCGTGGAGGGGGGAAGCAGTGGCGTCATCTGTGTGGCAGATCAAAGCGTGATTGCGGTACCGGTAGCGGTAGCTCAGTGCATCAACCGATGTCACTGCAGATCCTCTGACCGGGAGGTCCTAAGTTCCCACTCCCCACGGCGGCAGCATTTTCGACACTAGCTTTTCAGCTAGGTCGAATTCAGTCGCTCTCTGGAGGAGAATTCTAGCGGCCGGCTGCTCTGATTGGTAGTTTTCCGTGGTTTCTCCGATCAACACCAGGCGAATGCTGGAGCAGTACCATACCAAACGGGCCACGGACCGCGCGCAATCTTTCCGTCTTTTCCTTGTCCTATCCTCTCCCCCTTACACACACACTTACACTAACATGCACTATACTACCACATATTCCGGGAGACCGGTCGGGAGCTTAGCGCTTGTCCCGGGTGGGGCGTTGCCCCGCTGGTGGGAGAGTCCTGTTTAGGAGGAAACACCACTATTCGACGGTAGGTCGGCGCCGGATCTCGCCATCCAGCGGGGTAGATCACCGCCATCTCCCGAGAAAAAACATGAACTACACTAACGGGACTAATGACCAAACAGTTGACGCGTCCGGAAACACGAAAAAATCAATGAATCAAAGCGATCGCGGTCGCAGCGCGTGGATTCTCCGTCCGCGCAATCTCTCTGCCTGCCGGCGACCGACGCGCCCTCGCCTTCAGTCGCACCACACGCGCGCTGAGCGGCACACGTGGTGGGGGAGGACTTAGATAGGTAGATACACTTGGATTTTTTAACGTGGCGTCTCAAGGTCACGCGCGAAAGAGGCAGAGAGATGGCAAACTCCAATAGGGAGCCGTAATAGTAGGATTATAATTAGAATTACCAGTTGATATCCTAGTTCTAATTAATTTTTAGTTACCTCTAAATTGACTTATAGCTTATCTAACATTTCACTTCATTTCACTTCACTGCACTGCACTCCTCTCCCTTCACTGCACTACACTTTATTTCACTATAAGGGACTTGAGCATATTAATAATAATAATAATAATAATAATAATAATAATAATAATAATAATAATAATAATAATAATAATAATATAAGCAATAATAACTTGAAAATTACATCAAATCCAATAACAGTGTTAATAATGATGATAATTATGATAATAAATAATAACAATAAAAGTCTCGGTATTATTAGTGACTATCTAGACGGAATTAAGCACATTTTTAAATTTTACTTCATTAGAAGGAAGAGCCTTTAGCGCTTTTGCAGGTAGTTTGTTCCAATCTGCTATAGTGCGATTCACAAAAGAGAACTTGCCTATATCAATTCTTTGCTTTCTACATCGTATTTTCCACGGATGGTCTCCTCTGTTTTTTTATAATCTAGTTTCTGTAATCTTTTACTTATATCTGCTCATACTATATATGTCCCCTTTGTATGTCTCGTACATTACGCATAAATGCTGCATTGATGCTGATAAATGCATAAATGCTGCATTGATGACTCTTTGAATTGCGCCCCAGGATCCGTTTGACTAATGCCTTTACACGGATCTGTATTATAGACATTTTTGTTATAACCGCTTCTCTTGGCATGTTTGTTACATATTTCATCTTGAAGAAGGTAATTTAACTTGAATAAAGTTTACTGTCGAATCAACACGTCGGAAATAATTGCACAGGGATTATCAACTGACGGCCTGCGAACATCGTGCTGCCCGCGAGACCATTTTCGTCCCGCAAAAGCTTTTTAAAAAATATTTTTTCTCAAGAAAAGTACGGGAAATATTCAAAGCTCACTCAAAATAGTTATTTTCATATTGAGTGTGTGAAGTTTCCGTTTTTTTCATGGTCGAGATTGAGATGTTTTGCCGAGACCGTAGGTCGAGGCAAAAAGTCTCAATCGAGACCATCAAAAGGGCGGAAACTTTACACACGAAATATGAACAACATTTTTTCTACGACTGTATAAAAATATAATACAAATAGTTTCGTAAACTTGTATTGGAAAAAGAAACCTGGTACTCCGGACAATATAGAAATGCATTTTATAGGGCCATGATTAGTTACGAGTATGCATTTTATAGGGCCATGATTAGTTACGAGTATCTTAGATAACAAAAATTAAAACCGTGCAAAAATAATTTTTTTCACGGTAACAAGATAGTTGTCTTGGCAACGATCTTTTTTTAATGGCGATTAAAAAATGACGAAGTTCACGTACTGCTAGAGATGCAAAGAAGTTGTCTTTTTTATGCAGTTGTAGAAAAAATATATTTATTTGAATATGGAGAAAATGAGGAAATGATGTTGAAACAATTAATAGTCAAGATCAACTTCTGCGAGGAACAAAATTGCACCTACAACTGGGCATAGTTTTTCATACCAGAACTCCTTCTCTATTCGGAGAATATTACAAAAACTGGTCCTAATATTAAAGTGCCTACGATTACCAATGTGGCCCTTGAACCCATGCAAGCTGGAAACCCTTGTTATAAAAAATATACAAAACATATTGAAATGCCATCCGAAAATATTCACATATCCACATATATTTACTGACTATAATTTCCATTTAATGATTCCGAGTTTTATGTAGTGGTTTTTAATAATATAAGAGCATATCAAGTCCGTATTTGGAATTTATATTCAAAATTAAAAAAATATAGTTTGCGATTACTACCTATTTTCTTCTGAGTGTATAAATGTCAGTAACATGTGAGTCACTTATAATGCAAGAAAATATATTTCAATATTATGAACTTTGCATGATGGTTTCTCAATGTTTACGACGTTGGATGTATGGAATTTATGACGTAAGAAACACGGAGAAAAAAGAACAGTTGCAGTATACCTGATCCATTATACTGTATCAAGGGAATGCATGATAATATAGGCCCAACCAGGTGCACTGTTGCTGTTCCGTGACGGAGATAGTTGGAACGAAAAGTTGCATCGTAAAGAGTCCCTTGTTGCACTCCTCTGAATTCACCCTGTCAGAGTGCACGGGTAGAAGCTGCCGAGTCCAAGCAACCTTGTTGGAAGAGTTGGCTATCTGCTCGGCATAAGCGAGCAACACAGGTTGGAGGATCCAGCCTACCATCATGACGCATCCGGGCGAAACTGATAGAAGGACCCGGCCTTCCGTGTCGGCTTGCACAGCTATACTGGTTGAAGGACCAGCCGTACGTGTTGCCTTATTTAAGCATTTCTTATTAGTGTTACAATTACTGATCGTTGACGGGTATAGGATGGGTTATACGTGGTACTTGCTATTAATAGAATATTCATTATTTATTTTTGATCCAAAAACAGATCTGTATATTTACCTACACAACCAAGCACCGTAAATATAATTGCATAAAAATTAAGCATTTAGTGATAATTAAATTTCACAATAAGCCTCAAAAGGCTTTAAATTCTGCAGTCTGACTGTTATTACGGTAGATATACATACATCAATATGTCTGCATTGTTTCTGAGTGAAAGTTTTATATATATATATATATATATATATATATATATATATATATATATATATACAATGAATATTCTGCAATAGCATATACCTAAAAATAAAATATTAGAATTTAACATTAAAATATTTATTTAGTAAAATATAACGTAACTCACAATAGAGTGAAATATATTGACATAAACTTAATAGCTAACAAATGATAATGAAACATTGATGTACCACTTAATCATTTATGTGATCAGGTGGATTAAATACACAAGGAGACTAAGAACATGTTTACAGTCATCAGTAATTATTTCAAAAATATTTTATAACTATTTTAAAATTGTTTCACAAGTACATTTAAATAGCAACTTTTATTCCTGATCTCCCAAAAACAAATTTAATTCACATTTATTTTATAAAAACGCCAAGATTTATTTAAATTATGGCTAAATATGCGGCTGAAAATTATTTTTGAACGTATTTGTTGTTTATTTCTTTTAACCTTTCATTTTACAAATTTAAAATTCTTGTTTTATGTTTATATTAATTTTGGTTACTAAAGGTTCAATTCTATTAGTCCCTTCATTAAACTTAGGGTTCTTGCATTCACTAGCACAAAATTCATCTACATAAAATTAACACTTAGTTTACAATTACAATGAATTCATAAATAGTTTACATACTGTTAAAATCAAAAAAGTATATGGAAGAAATCACCAACATAAATCATATTTATATTTTTTACTTCTGTTATTTCAATATCTGTAATGTAAATGTACACACAAACTATAAAATCAAATCAAATTAGTTAAATTAATTTAAAAACTGGAATGAAAATGTATTGCCCAGCATTGATTTACCTGCTGGGTCTGCAATTTGAATCAATCTCATTGTTTAGAAACCTCTTTACCCATTTGACAATGAATAAGCTCATTGGCCTGCATTTACAAATCCTACACTCCCAAAAAGTTAATGTCATAACTATTGTTATTATCACCTGAATGCAACAATAAAAAATTGTGGAGAAGAATGTGCACTCAATAACAGCGAATAAATATAGTGAGAGGTCGGGATAAATCATAATTTTAGTATTGTGTAAGGTGGGAGAAGACTCATCACTTTAGCGTGAGACGAAATGATTGGCCTTCATTTTATTGGATGAGTCAAATAATAAGTTTTCTTAGCAAATTAATAACCAGTTCTGAAGTGACTTTTAAATTTGGCAAGTTATTTTATTAAATGCATACTTTCCTGGATTGCTTCAAAATTTAGGATTATATTCTCCGAATACTATTGATTAATTTCACACACACATAGATCACTACTCAGTATCACTGGTAACTGACAGTGATACAAGGGAGGGGAAAATAATAAGGTGCAGACTCTTAGTCTGCTTGCATGCAAAAAAGTAAAATAAAATATGTTATAAAACCTTGTATATAAAAAAATAAAATAAAAATACATATTTAATTAAATTTTGTAAAATTGCCAATACCAATTCAGAAATTGAAAACAGCAGGATTACCTCTATGGAAGTCATTAAATAATGTTGAAGATATTACAATGTCTTTGAAATTAGTGTTTGGACATGCAAGTGTGACTGCCAAGGAAAAATTATATAAACCAATAAATTCTAATTCGTTTTAAAACTTCTTTTAAAGAAAAACGAATTGTGATTCAAGAGTAGAAAATGCAGAATTTGACCTCGCGTTGGCTCAGATTTCATCTTACAAATTTGCTCCAATTACATCTGGTGAGGTAGTAGAATGTTCAAAAAGATTCATTTATCACAAAAGGATGAATTTGACTAAGTAAAATTTTGAAAAATTGTATAGTGTTCCTGTTTCAAAAGACAATGAAAAAAATACAAAGCTAAAATTTGATAGTGCATTTATTGTCAAATATAATCTGGCATATGTATCCAGGTTTTAGCATTTTAAAGGGCACGAGAATCATGTCTAGTAATATTGAATTGTTTTATTTCAAGAGGAAAGTATTTTGTTCACTTGGCAAGGGAAATGTTTCAGAGAATTATCAAGGTCAACACTATTACAACAGAAATGACATTTCTTTGCCCAAGAATCATTAACACAATCTGAGATATTTTTCTTTGGTAATTTTGAAGATGAATAATAGACAAAATCATTGCATATTTGATAATGCAGTGTTATCCATACTATATGAAACAGCACACAGTGAACCCTAAATTATGAAAGACTTGAAATAATTTTTACTTTGGTTTCCAAGGAAAAAAGAATAATCTGTCAAAAGAAAATTACAATTTGTCACACTCCATGAACTTGATTCAGAACTCTAGTTGTAAATCAATGTCCTGAAAAAACAGCATTTTCAAGTTAATGACACTTTTCTAGTGAGAATGTGTATTTTTTATATTATTCATACTCATTTGTAGTAATTCTGAGAGCACTACTACATAGTACACATTGAAACTATAACAGAATTATAACACAAGTTATATTACCTAATGAGAATTTTAAAATAACTTGCCTGGTCAAAAATGATACACACTAAAAAAATTGAACCATTAATGTATACACATTTTGTGAATGTTAAATACGAATGAAATCACAAAAGTCCATGATGCTTGCAAAATTAGAAAAATGTATACTGGCATCACCTTCAAATACATGTTCATGATCTTGTCATAGAATGCAATAGCCATTTAGAATTAACAATATCCATGAATATCTGTATCGATGAACCATCACCTGTTTCAATGACCAATTTCCATCACCTGTGCCAAAAACTACCTGAAAAATAAAATTAATACAATAGTATTTAAAATATAATTAAAGTGATAATTATTGAAAATAAAAAAAATAGAAAGTGTTTCACAGCAGTTTTTTTGAGGAATGCATTATTATTTTATTGAATTATTTATTTACAGAACATGATAGGCTTTAGTCTCAATTAAAATACAGTAATCAAAATTCTGCACACTTATAACATATGGAAATACTACACAACAATTAATTCTACAATTCTAATTGCCATTAATGACACTTCAAGACTATATTAAAATTATTTCAATGAATTGG
The DNA here is from genome assembly GCA_011170035.1 of Teleogryllus occipitalis. Taxonomy (NCBI): domain Eukaryota; kingdom Metazoa; phylum Arthropoda; class Insecta; order Orthoptera; family Gryllidae; genus Teleogryllus; species Teleogryllus occipitalis. Next base: position 247,750 of record BLKR01000703.1, read on the forward strand.
CAACATAATAAATATTATTTTTTTACATTTTAATACGAATTTGCAATGTTTAATTGAGTATTAAAAACTAATCAAATAACTTAAACTTTTTGAATAGGTAAATAAAGAGTTTGGAAGTAATTGAATTCTATATCCACTTAACAACATTAGAATTTGAATTGAAAAGATTCAAACCGATGATGTAAAACGAAATAATTGTTTATCTTGTTCGACATATGCTTTTAGAGGAATTTTACAATTTACATTAAAATAACTTTGAGCTAGATTCATGGCCAAGATTTGTAGGTTATGTCCAATTAAAATGTGCAATTATGTGCAATTAAAATGCACATAAACTAATATGTCTTTCTATTATTACAACGCATGACAGAAGTATATACGTACCCAAAAGTTGCAATTCCATTCCACCATTCTCTTTTAATCTTGGTTGACAAATCTTGTTTGATTTCAAATAGGCGGTGTAAATGAAGGTATCATTTTCTTTCGAACTTCATTCACCCGTTTACTTCCAATGAAATAAGATTTTAACTTCAAAGAGGTATTTTAGACTCTAGTCTGGCACCTATTAAAAGATATCCACCAATATCCTTTACATTATAATCCACACTGATGCAGCACGATAAGTTTCAATACAGTACTTACCAGTGAACTCATAGTACGTTCAACGATTTACTTTGCCAACGACGTATTTTTCAACAACAACAAATTGAAAACATTCACAACGATGCGCTTTTCGCCACTTCGAAGAAATTTTCCTGAAGAGCCAGTCCTCTCTTAGCCCTTCCAAAATGAAGTGAATAGAATTTTCTCTCAGGCCGGTCGGCGGCGCGACGCTGCGGACCAACAAGCCGTGTCACGCGCCTTCGTCAATCCTCGGCTGATATCAGGTCCTTATCGCACAGCAACACGCGTGCAGTTCGCACTGTCTCCTTCTTCGTTTGCAGTAGTTTTGATGCAAGGTTAATTTAACAACTGATGGCTCAAATTAGTTCTTATGTAGTGAACCTACACTTGTACTTCTTTAAATCAGAATTTTTCTTATGATGAACAGATAATATTGGGTTGCGGTGACGTTCCAGCCTGGTTCGGCGCGCGCGCGCAACTTCCTGTCCCCCCCATGCACTTCCAAGAGCCCGCCGAATGCCTTGGGACTGGTAGCTGATAAATATATAACGTAATTAGTCAGTCTTTCGATATTTATATTTACATGTGTAACAACACAGACGGAAAATAATATAATTATTAAAGTTTTTCTCAAACTTCGTTCCCGTTTTGAGCAAGAATGACAGATATGTTTTCTTTGCTTGATAAAGTCATAATTATCGCATCATGCTTCTATGCTTCTATTATGTAATTGAAAAAATGTGATATATATATATATATATATATATATATATATATATGTATATATATATATATATACACACACACACATGTGTGTTTAACAGATGTTGAATGTTTTTCAATGTATATTTTCTTCAATACGTAATTATCTGACAAGGTATCTGGCTGCTGTAGCCAGCTAGTGCTCTGCAACATGATTAGGCTTGATGAGGCCGACAGGTCCGTTTATGAAGCAACATCAACCTCTCAGAAATCACAAACCGATTGGTCCATCAAGGTTGGTCCATCAAGATCAGCAATCGTAGATGCTGTTGTAACCAGGAAAGGGAGTAAACAATAAGGTCTGTGTTTCGCATACGAAGGTTTTGTGTAACTATTGAAACCTTGTTAGGAATTATGGTATCTTTTTTTTTAGTGAATAATATGCCAACGATTCCGGCCTCTATACCTTGTCCGTATAAGTTTGCTGGTGTTATTTAGAACTTGGGAGAGAACAGTCCGTACAACGTAAAGTTGAAAAGCGGATTTGACATGAGAGGAAGAGAGATGGAATGGGCGCTGCTCTCGTGGAGAGGCAACAACCGCGAGCGTTGCACAAGCGCCGTCCCTCTCGCCACAGAGGTCACGCCCCGTCCCTCTGACCAAAGCTCTGACCTGCTGCTAATTCGGTTACCCGACAACCGTGACAGGGAACGCACGCGGAGGCAGTATTTTCTGCGGGAGAACACTCCTACTACTAGGATCTTAGAGTTTTCTTTGGCAATTTATCTTCAAAGAATAACAAAGAAGGTTTAAAGTTGTTGAAAAACGGTAGGTGAGGATCCTTTCTTTTGTTTTAGAAAACTTTTTAATATTGTTTATTTTTTACTTGTAAACACAATTCCGACACTCTTTATTATGTTTTACTTCTAAAAACAAATATTAAATTTTTGTATGGAAATTTTAGAGATACTAGTGGCCTGCGGTAGCAAAATTGCTACTGAAGAAAACCACATAAAATAGTTTTCGAAAAAGTAGCACGCCCACTTGTTCAAAAACAACTTATAAAGACCGTTCGAATAACATTTCAATAAATTAAATAGTTTAACTAAAAATCTTAATATATTGCAAATACTTAATATAGTGTGTGTAATATATTGTGATAACCGCAATAGGTCGCATGTCAATAAAATTCACTTTTTTGTTTATTACACTATTGTGATCAATCTAGAGATCTGCAGCAGTTGCAATAGGTTGTAAGATGACGGACTAATGAAAAAACGCATATAATGATTTTACATTTGTAAAAGCGACTGCCAAGACAGGGAGAGGTAGGGAACGTTTTTCGTTCCTGCTGAAAACCTCGGTAGATTTGACTTACGACCTACTGCGGTTTCCACGACGACAGTACAAGAGTTCTTTACATACCAAGAATATATTTTTTTCCATAACGCAGTACATGAACAGTAAATATTTCAAGGGGAGAGGCCTCTTCCCTAGAATCTTGCTGTTATGTGCCAGTGATGCCGAAAGCAGTGATGCACTGTATATGAGAATTCAGTTGTACGCGCAATATTTGAATAAGTAGAATCAATTATTTGTACTTTTCAGTCAATATCGAAACTGTTTCATGATTCTTGGATTTTTTCCAAGTTGGTGGATATTTAATAAAATCGTCGACATCTCTCACATGGCTAGAGGCTTCAGGATAATTAAATGTCAATGGTACTTTACATTAATGGTGTTAAAAGTAATAGCCTTTCACCATTGTGAAGAAGAAGAAGAAAGAGAAGAAGAAGAAAAAGAAAACGAGACTTGTTACTATGCGTACATCAAAAAAGTACTTTAGATCAAGAACGTATTTTAAATATGACTGAAATCAATATATTTTTCTAGTAATAAAGTTAAAATTTCAGATTTATTATTTCGTAATGGCAGCGAGTAATTACGTATTCGCCGATTTAAGAAGGCTTGGACGATTACTCGTGTAGTTGTTAAAGTTCCATATGAAATTGAAGTTCCAGCGCTCTATCTCACGAGTGACTGACTTATTAAAGGCTCACATAATTTCAGCACGTATTATCCCAAAGTAAACCTAGCAGAATAAATAGCAGTATCTCGGAAACAGCTCGCAACACAACAGGCTCATAAATCTCGTTGCTAAAGTTGCCAAATGAACAATCTACTGACCTTTTCTCCCAGTTCATCCACAATCGCAGCAACGTGTGCTCATTATTTACTTATGTTGTTATCCTAAGCGTACGAGCACCGTAGCATTCAAGTAATGTATTCGCGGTGGGTTTGTATGCGGCGCGCAACATGGAAACGCTGTTAAGTTGTCGCGAGCTCGCGCAGGTGCTGGGCCGTTGGAGGGCGGGGAGCTGGGAGGCCCTGCCAGCGGGGGCGGGGGAGGGGCGGGGAGCGAGTCCGTGGCGTTGCGCTGCCCGCGGGGGCGGCGGCTGGGGGCGGGGAAGACGCGATGGACGGGGGCGGGGCGGTGAGGGAATCGAGGGGCGGGGCGGGGGAGAGAGCGAGTAACAGGGGCGGGGCTGGTGGAGGGCTGGGAATTGGGGGGCGCTGCTAGCGGGGGAGGGGGCGGTGGGGGGGGGACGGGGAGTAAGTCCGTGGAGTTGCGCTGCCCGCGGGGGCGGCGGCTGGAGCGCGGAAGGCGCGATGGACGGGGGCGGGGCGGAGAGGGAATCGAGGGGCGGGACGGGGGAGAGGGCGAGCGACAGGGGCGGGGCCGGTGGAGGGCGGGGAGCGCGGCCGGGGTGCTGCGCTGTCCGCAGGGGCGACGGCCTGGCCGGGGAGAGCGCGAGGGGCGGGGCGGGGGTGGCGAGGAACGAGGGGCAGGGCGAGAGGGAGCGAGGAGTGGGACGCGACCAGCGGAGGGCGGAGGGGGCGGGTAGCGGGCACGGGGCACTGTTTCCCGCGGGGATGACGGCTGAGGCACGGAGGGAAAGCGGTGCGGGGGCGGGGAGAGCCCGAGATAAGGGACGGAGAGGGACCAAGGGGCGGGTCCAACGGAGAGGGCGGGGAGCGGAAACTCAGCAATGCGCTGCCCACGGGGGCGACGGCGGAGGTGTGAGGCGCGATGAACGGGGACGGTGCCGTGGAGAAAAAACGTGGGGCGGCGCCGGTGGAGGGCGGGGGTCGGCGACGGGGCGCTGCGCTCTCCACAGGGGCGGGGAGGGTGGCGTTTCCCGCGGGGACGACGGCCGGGGCGCGGAGGAAGCGCTGTGCGGCGGCGGGGGCGGGAACGGACGAGGGGTGGGACCGGCGGGGACGCAGCGATGCGCTGCCTGCGGGGGCGTCGGCCGGGGCGGGGCGGGGAGGGAGCGCGGAGCGGGGCGGGGGAGGGGGCGGGGCCGCTGGGAGGAGTCCGCTGCGCGCTAATGGCCCAATTCCCCTCGGCGGAAGGCGCTGCGGCCGGCGCGATGTGGGGCGGGGCGAGGCAGTAGAGGGGCGGGGAGGGGAGGGGAGGGAGGATGGCGACCGGAGAGGGCAGCGATGGGAGCGCGTGGGATCCCTCGGCGCCAGAGACCGTGCAGGTGCTGGTCCGGCGGAAATGGGGGCGGAGGATGCCGCAGACGTAGCTGGCGGTGGTGTCTGGTCGTGACTGGCAGGGAATCGTAAAACCGGAAGCCCCGAAAACTGAGCATGTTGGGCGTGTGAGAGAAATGAGTGTGTGGTGAAACAATCTTCGAAACCCAACTGAGAATTACATATTGTGATAACGTAATGTGCTTCAAAAACACTAGTTGTACAGTAATTAACTTAGAGTTCAAAGAGACGTACATGGTACTTGTGAAGTCACTAACTATAAAACACACAGACAAAATCAACAATATTGATCCACTTTTTCGTTACCAGGGCCCGCAATAAAAAAATTTCACCAAAATTTCGACGTTTTCCTGCACGCATTCTCAATACTTTCTTTTCTTACCAAGTAAGGGTGAGAAAGTAGTAAAAGAAAAACAAGTTTCTGGACTTAAAACAAAAATTATTCTTGTGCCTCAAACTCAAAAAGTATTAAAAATTATTTGTGAAAAATAACAATATTTTGAAAAAGCAGAATATGATAAAGAAATAAGAGTTTGTTCTCGTCAACGAAACCGCGATTCCACAGTGAGAGTAATGAATCCAAGAAAACAGCAACATTGCGAGAGAAGATAGGGAGTACCCGTTCTTGGCGACACGGAGGATGAATACGAGTCCCGCAATAGGAGCAAAATGAGTCGGTCGGCACCGCGCATTGGTCTTTATTTCCCGGAGATGAGGAGAGGACCACACCAAGAACACTCGGAGGCACTAGCGAAGCGCAACAAGTAAGCGCGAGATAATAAAGATTGCGATGAAATCCTCATGGGAAATATGAGAACATGTCTGAAAAGGTGGAACATGTTCATAAAAGGCCAATTATACGCAAAGGTAAAAGGAAAAAGCAAGGATTAAAGGTAATTAGATGATGAAATAAATTATGAAATGAACAAGAATTGGGTGATCAGAAGAATAGTGGAAACAATTGTTCAGGAAGAAGAGAAATGTGTAACTGATCTAACTGTGGAAAATTAATACTTTTAAAGGCCATACTCATTTTCCACAGTTAGATCAGTTACATATTTGTCTTCTTCCTGAACAATTGTTTCTATTATTCTCCTGATCACCCAGTTCTCGTCCACACACACACACACATATATATATATATATATATATATATATATATATATATATATATATATATATATATATATATATATGAAATCTATATAACTAGGTGGCCAAATACATTTAATATATGAGATTTAAAGTAAGAGCAAAGGTGTGGTGACAGAGATGTCCACATTTAAGAAGGGGCAACAAAGACAAATAATGAGCATGATGATGTGAACGGGAGTGCATGAGGTAGCGAAACCGAGCGGGAGCGCGGCGCGGGGAGGTATCGCAGCGGAGGAAGAGGTCATGGAGCGCGGGGAGGGGGAGGCGAGTGGTTGATGCTGCAAAGGAAACGCGCGCCCCGAAATTGCGCGCGTGAGATTAATGGTGGCCGAAAAACCGCAGCGGCGGCTCCGGTGCGTGGGAGTACAAAGCGCGGCGGCGGCGGCGGCGGCGGCGGAGGCGGAGGTGGCGGCGGTGGAGGTGGCGGCGGCGGTGGAGGCGGCGGCGGCGGCGGAGGAGGAGGAGGAGGAGGCGGCGGTTGGCGCTGGCACGCGGGGGCGGGGCAGTGTGGGGCTGAGGAAGCACAGCGGGGAGGGGCGGAAGGGCCCAGGCGTGGCAGGTCGGTGAGGTGGATGGTTAGTTGGTTGTTAGTGATTCCGGGCGCGTCATCTATTGAGGTCATTTGCACCGTACGTGTAATGCATTTTTTTATCGGGAGGTGGCGGTGATCTTCTCCCGCCGGATGGCGAGTCCCGGCGCCGACCTACCGTCGGCTAGAGGGCTTTCTCTCAACCAGGAATCTTCCACCAGCAGGGCACCGCACCAGCTGGGACAAGCTCTAAGCTCCCGACCGCTCTCCCGGAAAATGTGGTAGTGTAATGCATGTTAGTGTAAGTGTGTGTGTAAAGGGAGAGGATAGGACAAAGAAACGGAAGGAAAGATCGCGTGCGACCCCTTGACCGGTTTGGGTATCGCTCTGGTATTCGCCTGGTTGATGGGAGAAACCGTGGAAAACCACCGATCAGAGCAGCCGGCCGCTAGAATTCTCCTGCAGACAGCGACTGAATTCGACCTCGCTGACAAGTTATGTCGAAAATCTGACGATTGTCGGGGCACAAACCAAAGACCTCCCGGAGAGAGGCGCTGCAGTGACATCAATTGATGCACTGAGCTACCTCTCCCGGTCGGCGAGGTGGAGGGAGGGTTGCGGTGTGGCGGAGACAGAAGCGGAGACAGAAGCGGAGACGGAAGCGGAGACGGAAGCGGAGACGGAAGCGGAGACGGAAGCGGAGACGGAAGCGGAGACGGAAGCGGAGACGGAAGCGGAGACGGAAGCGGACGCGGACACGGAAGCGGACACGGAAGCGGACGCGGAATCGGACACGGAAGCGGACACGGAAGTGGACACGGAAGCGGACATGGAAGCGGGCACGGAAGGGGACGCGGAAGGGGACGCGGAAGGGGACGCGGAAGGGGACACGGAAGTGGACACGGAAGCGGACGCGGAAGCGGACACGGATGCGGACGCGGAAGGGGACACGGAAGTGGACACGGAAGCGGACGCGGAAGCGGACACGGAAGCGGACGCGGAAGGGGACACGGAAGCGGACACGGAAGAGGACACGGAAACGGACACGGAAACGGACACTTAAGCGGACACGGACGCGGAGACGGAACCGGAGACGGAAGCTGGTAGCAGGCGGAGGGTGTGGGACGAAGGCGGTGAAACGTGGCGGGAAAGAGGGGTCGGGGCGGGGTGGGGGCAGGGGGTAGAGTGGGTGGGCGCGGGGGCTGTGGAGGTGCAGCAGAGCGGAAGCCTTTTGGCGCCGGCGGGGTCGGTGCCACGGCACTGACCCCTTGGGCTCAGCCCACATCCACAAACTGGGGAGATTGATTGCCACGGGAAGATGCCGCTTGCGTTATACGGGCACTTTCCTACACAAACATTTTTCTTCCTTTATTATAAATTCCTCTGAATATATCGAGGTGCGTTGCAAATGTGGGGACACGCATGTGGAATCTACTGTCGAGTTGATAAAGTGTTACAAGACCATTTGTGCAAAACGAAAACAATGTTAATGATATATTGGGGGAGTAGAATAGGAGAATGCAATGGCAAATGTCAAGGTGTCCGAGTACTATAGGTTTCTGAGCATATGACTTTATTGTAAAAACACTAAAAATTTTAATATCAACGTCATAAAGGAAAACAAGCGGAAGCATATTAAACTGAAACCTTACAGCTCTTTTAACTGAAGCTTTTTTAGCGCCAGATATCACTCTCCAGGGAATGAGAAAAACCAGGACCTCCAGGTATAAAATAATTCACTACACTGAAGGTAATAATGACTATAGTAGTTGACGTATACGAAACATCAATCAATCAATTAATCGATCACGAAGTATAAAATTATTGTGAGGGAGGCAATGAATTGAAGACCAATGAAAGTTAACGTAAATTACAATTAGTAAACAATCGTTCCAAGAATAGTTTAAAGAGAGTATCCATAATTGTTCTATGAAATGAATACTTATTAGGAAGTTTGTTGACAAAAATTACGTAAACAATTATGAATATCAGAAAGATACAAATTAAAAAAGTAATTTGTTCTCACTTGGTCTGTGGCCCTTAGTAGCCGTGCACGACTGATACATTGGTAGTTTTCATAGATATGTTTCCATGATTAGTGTTGTATTATATTTCAAGAGCACATTACATTACATGAAAATGCCATTTGTGTCTAGTCTGATTAAGGTGAGTCCAAAACTTCCCTGGACAGTTTTCTTTTCAAAGGTTTAGGATGAGGATTCTGTTTTACTAGTTTGATGATATCTGACGACACTCGAGATATTTTGGTGAAGAATGTGAAACTGAGAAAAGAGATCAACTGTGAAGGTGATATCAAGTTCTTGGTGGAGATGGGAGTTTGGAATAAATTGGGGTGTTTTAGTAATTCTTAGGCATTTAATATGGAATGTTTGTATTTTTAGAGTATTGGTTTTGAATGCTCTGTCCCAGACTGGTAATACATATTTTAATATTGGTCGTATCACGGATTGGTGAAAATGTAGTATAAGGATGATGATTTCTTCAGTAGAGAATATAACTGATGTGTTTCCATAGAGGCCAGTACAATTCTGTGCATGATATTTGCTCTCAAATGTGAATCGTCTTTTGAATAATACTTTGAGGTTTTTGGACGTGGCGTTTACGGGAATTCATGATTGTGATTTTGGTAAGCGAGAGTGGGTGGGTCTTCAAAGAGTGAATACTTTCCTTTGACTCTTGATTGCGATTACTTGAATATGCCATTATTGAGCGCAATCTGAAAATATGGCGAGATGATGTTGAAGATCAATTGATGCTTCTATGCCTCGGTTTGTGTAGTAGATCGCTGTCTTATCTGCAAAGATGGCAATGAACATTGATGATGCAGTACTTAACTCTGCAGTATAGTTGATGAATAGCGTTCAGGATAGGCTCTACCCTTGTGGAACTCCTGTTCTATACACTTGAGGGCCAGGAAGCTACGCTAAAAATGTACGCTAAGGAAACCTTCTATTCTACATATGAGGTACTGGGTAGTGTCAATATTGCGGAGCTTGAATATCAGTCCTTTGTGGTATACTGTATAAACACTTTTGTGCTGTCTAGGAATTCTGCTTCTGATGTTTGATATCTTGGAATCATTCGATAATGTTACCAGTTAATCATAACAGTTTGTGGTAGGTATAATATGGAGGTTGGAAGTCAAACTGATATGGTGGTATTATATTTAGTATGGTGAGATGATAGTTAAGTCTTGTAAGGAGGCATTTTTCAATTAATTTGCTCATATACGTTAGGCAACTGACTGAGCAGTAGCTCGCTGGGTCGTCATTTGGTTTTCCTGACTTAGTGATGGGGATAATACGTATGTATTTTTTTATGAGGGAACTTACGACACTCAGGGTTGCATTGATTGATGTTTCCGGGCGTGTCAATTGCTGAGATCATTAGATCCGTAAGTGAAATGGATTTTTTTTATTACCGGAGGTGGCGGTGATTTTTCCTAGCTGGTAGACCGAATCTGGCACCGATTTACACGTTGAATCCTTAACGAAAATAGAAGAAATAAAAGACGTTATCTCCGTCAACTTAATCTGTTATTTACAGATCCGGCTGTCGGCGGCTTTGCCGTCATCAGTCTACACACACACACAAACTAAAATATAAATAAAATAGCAAGTAAATACAAAATAAGACGAAGTAATGAATGAATATAAATAATAGTTATATTTAAAATTATAATACATCGTTAACAATTATTATAATTTTAAATGCAACTATTATTTATATTAAACCTCCACTTTCTCTTATTTTGTATTTACTTCGTATTTACATTTTATTTTCATTGTATTTGTAGACTGATGATGACGGTAAAGCTGTCGAAATCCGGCTCTCTAAATAAACTTATTAAGTTGACATAGATGACTTCTTTTATTTATTCATGCAATTACGCCAACAACACCGCGTCAGAAACCCCACAATTAACGAGAACTGCACGCAAATCACTTGCGCTCACTTGCGTTGAAAATAATTGGCAGTATTTTTCGGGCAACATCATATTTTAAGTTAATGAATGTATGTTTATAGATTGCAATTCGTTCCTCTTGAATATACTTCACAAACCAGTGTAACTGAGAGACCCCTTTTCACCTCCTTCTAAGATAAACAGTATTCTCGTAAAGTATTAAACCGATTATTCAGTAATCACTTTGCATATTACTTATTAAATATAGTTAATAATTCTTGATTTTGACATAACTGAGTCGTAGCAATACCCTAAATATCTTGTTGAATAATTCGAATTATGTTTGAAAGCGATTGAGTAATTATCGTTCGTGACTCATGCAAGTTCCATACAATTGAATCATTGACTAGTATGGTTTTACAACTGTTACCGATGAATGTTATTACCAGTAATTTGATGTAATTACCATCTGTTGTATGAATTTAGTTCAATGATTCAATATTTCCTATTTAACGATTTCATTACGGGTGAAATTGAACTGGTCAGAATCTGTTTTGCCCACTACAGGTGAGCATGTTAATTCGCTATTTAAATTCGGGGTATATAAGAACCAAGACATGAATCGCGTCACTTTAAAACTTGTTTTATTGTGAACTTTATAAAATTCCTACGGTATAAAAAATTAATTCCCATTTCTTTTTAAATTACCTTAATGGAAAACGTAGAGTTGAATGCCGGAGGTTAATAAGACGTCTCAAGAAATCAGCATACATCCAATCACTTCGTAGATTTAAGTAAACAGATTTCAGAAGTCAAAATATTGCGTGTGTCACGCCGAGAAACTTCGCGTGTTTGAAAGTGAAGGTTGTGAAATGCGGTTGGATATCTGAAGCTTTAAATTACACCTTAATTACTTTTCTCTCCAGAAAATTGAGTCGATATTTCTAGATCCCTTATTTATTTTGATTACACGCGTTATAATATAAAACTGTCGAAAGCAACGCTTCAAATGTTTGTCGTTTGAAAGAATCGCTTGAGACGCATGTTTAATTACACTGCGAAGGAGAAAGAAAGAAGATGAAATGCTTTTGTATCAAAATTGGTTATTTTTACTCATTTAAAAGCTTTTTATTCTTAAATATAAAAAAAACTTGTTCATGTCTGAATATTACGAGAGCTCTTGAGCTATTGCAAAACTTGCAGTTTAAATATATTGGAACGTAGTTTCCTAAGATTGGCTGCGAAGAACGCGAAGAGAAAATCAAGTTTATACGTTATTTCTTCTTATTAGAACTATTGTCAAGAGGCAAAAGTCAGGTACACAAAATATTCTGAATGGGAAAAACTTAGTATCAAAGAATTAAAGTTTACTAAATTACTTTTTGAACCAATGTGTTTTATACATTCCAAGTCATATCGTTATTTCATTTATCCACATTTCCTCTCCAGTTCCTTGTTGAATTTGTTCGCTTGTTGCTTATTGTGTTCCACTTCTACCTTTGCCACCAGTAATTATAGGAGACATTGATTACCATAACTGGCAAGTGTCATTTAACGAAAAAGAAGAACTAATGTTATGATATATTCTGTATAGTATAAAATTATTTTTACTAATAAATTATGATATTCGACTATGACTATTTTTTTTCCTACTGCGTGCAGTTATATAATGGATTCAAATAACACATCTAGTTCCACACTTAAAATTGGGAGTTCATTGTAATTGCGTATTAATTTAATGGAACCACCCGGTAACGGAGAAATGTCGTAATGATAAACGCTACCAAACGAGAGAGCAAGAGCTCTGTTGGAGTCACGTCGTTGGATGCAAATACTAGCGAGATAAGCCGCGACACAGGAGCAGAGCCTGCCATGCGCTCGGCGAGTTTAGTATCCCAGCGGCAGCCGCCTTCATTATTTGCGAACAAGTGAATTGGGGCGACCAACGAGGGCGGTAGAGGGCGCGGGGGGAGATGCATTGTAGGGGAAACCGATGGACGCCAGCCGGCTGGGGGTGGAGTGCGATAGGGGCGGGGAGGGTGCGCGCAGAGCTAGCGTGACGGCCGGAGCGCGGCTGGCGGGTAGGACTGGCGGAGTGGGGGATGGGGCGGCGGAGCGGGAATGGTGGAGCGAGGCGGAGCTGGCGGAGCGGGGATGGTGGAGCGGGGATGGTGGAGAGGGGATAGTGGAGCGGGGATGGTGGAGCGGGGATGGTAGAGCGGGGATGGTGGAGCGGGGATGGTGGAGCGAGGATGGTGGAGCGGGGACAGGAGCGGGGATGGTGGAGCGGGGGATGGTGGAGCGGGTATCGTGAAGAGGAGATAGTGGAGCGGAGATGGTGGAGCGGGGATGGTGGAGCGGGCTGGTGGAGCGGGGATGGTGGAGCAGGGCTGGCGGAGCGGGGCTGGCGGAGGGATGGCGGAGTGGGGATGGCGGAGCGGGGATGGCGGAGCGGGGATGGCGGAGCGGGGATGGCGGAGCGGAGATGGCGGAGCGGGAATGGCGGAGCGGGAATGGCGGAGCGGGGATGGCGGAGCGGGGATGGAAGAGCGGAGACGGCGGAGCGGGGAAGGCGGAGCGGTGACGGCGGAGCGGGGATGGAGGAGCGGGGAAGGCGGAGCGGGGAAGGCGGAGCGGGGAAGGCGGAGCGGGGACGACGGAGCGGGGATGGAGGAGCGGGGATGGCGGAGGGGCGATCGTTGAACGGAGAGAGAAGGGCATGGGGCAAGACGAGTGGGGTGGGGCATGACGGGACGGGGAAGGCAGGTCTCTCAGGGTGAGCGGGACGAGGGGGTGTCGTGGGGCGGTCTGGGCCGGGCAGAGATTAGAGGAGCGTGGAGGGTTGTTGAGGGGAAGGTGGAGCCGCAGGCAACGGAGAGACAGCCTCCACCAACACAATCACCGCACGCTCTCCGTCGTTTGCGCACGACAGCGCCGAATAGCATAAAAATCGAATAAAAACTGTTGTCACACAGAAAGCAACCTCCTCTTTGAAAATAGAGCAAGCAGAACTCTTTATTAGCCATCTGTGATACAACGGACTATTTGATAGTTTCGACGAAGTGAAAAGAACGAATGTGACCAATTAATCGGTGAGTATTGCGAACAAATACACTGATGTGGAGACTAACCATCTATCCTTTATAATAGAATATAAAATGGACAAATAAAAGGATAAGGATAGTAAAAGTTTAAAACGAAAGAGAAAAAAATAGATGTACGGCAAATGTGCCAATCTAAAAATTACGAATTATTCATTGTAGAAAATCAGATGATGTACGATCCCCTAGAGAATCCCTGAAAACAAACTAACCTATAAATATTAGTTTAATAAAAGTAAAACGGAAGAAAAACTGACATTTAAAAGGAATGATTAAATAAATCGTGAACCTTTCGACATAATTTCTCGAAATAAGTAGAACAGTATAGTATGACCATGTTTTGGTTTATTGACCATCGTCATGATCGGTGCAAAATGTTAGGAATATTTAATAGGCGAGAAGGATATTGGGTTGGTTGGTTGTTAGTGATTCCGGTACATCAACTACTAAGGTCTTTAGTCCCATAAGTTTAGTGCAGGCTTTATTATCGGGAGGCGGTGGTGACCTTCCCCCGCTGGATAGCGAGATCCGGCGCCGACCTACCGTCGGCTAGCAGGGTTGCCCGAAACCAGGTATCTCCCACCAGCAAGGCAACGCCCCAGCCGGCACAAGCTCTAAGCTCCCGACCGGTCTCCCGGAATATGTGGTAGTGTAGTGCATTTTAGTGTAATTGTGTGTAAGGGGTGAGGTTATGATAAGGAAGAGGAAAGAAAGATCGCATGCGGTCCGTGGCCCGTTTGTTAGGGTACTGCTCCGACAATCGCCTAGTGTTGATCGGAGAAACTACCTAGCTTACAAGGTAGTGTGGAAAATCCTGCCGCCGTCGGTACTCCAACTTAGGACCTCCCGGTCTGAGGCACTGCAGTGATCATGCACTAAGCCACCTCTCCTGGTAGGATGTTGGGTGAATGTGCTTCAGATACATTATCAAGGTTATTGTGCAGCTATTGATGACTTTTTGATGATGTGGTCTGAGCTGTTGCAATTGAACAGTTAATAAGTAGAAATGAAAATTAACCAAATATAACATTAGTGATATCATGAAACAACGATGATTTTTGTTGTGTTTATAACATACCAAAAGTGGCTTTTCCTGCACGAACTTCTGTTATTAATCCTTCTTTTCTTCTTTCCACAGTCCGTTTTAGGTCTTAACCACCTTCATCCCTCCCTTGTGCTCGATTCTTTACTACAACGCTCTCCCTAAAGTGTCGCAATCCATCCGTCTCATTCCTGATTTCTGCGGGACTATATCTACATTTTAACACTATAAGCATACAATATGGAGACAAATGATTCATTTTTTGAAGAAACATTAATGTAACTTCACATTTGAAAGAAAAAAATCTGACGTTTCTTTATTACCTTTTCATCCCTTGTACAATATTTCATAAACAAATTGAACGGCTGAGCAGAACGAGGGGTTACACCACATTGGCCTAGTTCTGAGATATTGAGTGTTTTACTAGAACGTTCATAATATAACTCTGAACACTTTTAAACACAACACTTATCTCAAAGTGCATACTGAATTTAAATAACATATTACACTAAAAGACTCAAAACTACGTTTTCCTGTTATTAGAATTTCGAAAACATTAGTATTCTTTCACAACAATTATCAATAAATATCTAAATATGATAGTAAATACTCTATTTTTTCAGTTCATTGCTTTATGATGGTACAGTCGGTTAGTATTTTTATAACGCACCTGGGGTATTATTTAAATATCAATGAAATAGCTTCGTCTCTTCTTTCGCCAAATTTTTGATGAGAGTAAAGAATATTTTAGACTTTTTCAATTGCTAAAAGATTTTACCAATTGGTTCATGTATTCGTACAAATACGTAACAGTAATTACTATACTTTTTATCAAATTCAGGAAAATTGAATATCCACAAACAGAAGCGATTAATTATCGAGTGCTTTTGCAGAAAAAATAGAATGATATTACAATAGTATGTAATAATTGTAATTAACATTCCACGAGATTTCAATGCATTCCATTTTATTTACGCCAAAACGGTGCGTTAATTTGATATAATTTAATGTCCAAATATAATTTTTTAAACTTCAATAACATCATTTTGATGATGGATTGGCCGTTACACTTGCAGCTAGTTTGGTTATACTCTGCAACGGAATTTATTTTCTTTCACCATGTTTTTGAAATAATTTTATTCGCTAAGCATCGACGTTCCTCGCATTCAGTAGCGCATTGTTTTACTTTTTTATTTCTTGAAAATGGTACCAAATATTTAGCGTATATTCGACAGGTATTTCTCATGCATTTTCATTCATTCAACCAGAGATCGCGTTGCCATGCCATATTTAATAATATGACTATATATTTTCAGTGTTAACGGTTTCAGATATCAACGTATATTTTTTGAGAATTCTGAAATAAATTTTGAAAATATTTCTAGAACGTGTCATGGTCATGTCATGTCTATTACACTTGCACTCTCTACCATTAAAAATATTCCGCTATTATTTATTACAGAATTAAAATATTTGCTTGTCTGTATCAATTATTGTAATTAATTATTTCTCGTTTTTAGCTATAAAAAATTCAAGCCCTACTTATCACATTGTTAATTGTCACCACTGCATAATTATTTTGTTTCGCTGTGTATGTTACAACTGAAGAATATTGTAACCTAAAAAATGCATTAATGTATTATGTTGAAAAGTCATATTTATATTATAAATAGAAAAATCTAACCCTGCACAACTCTATTTTTCACAATAGAATGTATTGTAAAAGAAATCTACGAAATTTTGTTATCAAGTGTATTTCAAATCATAGAATTGTAAACAACAGAACTGTAAACTGTGTTATATTTTCTCAAATAAATAAGTTAAAACTGTAAAGTGTAGATCACTGAAATTCAAAATTGTAGAATTTTAAAACTCTTTAAAGAGCTCACTAATGACCTCGTACTTGATGCGATAATAAATAAATCAACAACAAAACAAGTTACTATCACTGCCACTAATCACGGAAGTGAGCAAATATGGAAGCGAGCATTCTTATTTTAAAATTTATTTCTTAAGGCTTATTTTTAGGGTTTGACAACGACAGAGAGTGAATTTTGTGCATTGCCTTATCTCTGTACAACAGACATTCATATTGTCTCTTCAGTCACGTGATCCATTTTTTTGATACACATTGATGCCAAACCAAATTAAAGGCGTGTTCAGAGATTAACATGAAGAAATGATACCCATTTATTTCCCAAACTTTGTTTACCTTGTGCTCGAGTCGTTTCACTCCATATTGTTCTTGTCATTTTGCCAACTTTAGATTGTTACATGAAATCTATATAAATATTGTATATATTTATATTAATATTAATAATCACATGTATATATTTATATTAATATTAATAATCACATGTATATATTTATATTAATGTATATAAATATTGTTAGAGTGCTAAGCAAATACACTTTAAAACTTCCTTTTAAAGAAATATTACTTAGATGCGAAATCTTATGATTAAAATTTTGTCTTTTGCTGCTTTAATTAAAAGCACGATGACAGCAAACAAAGCGAGCTCATTGAAATTCGATATTTTGGCTTCTCTGTTTACATCCGTTTAATGACTTATTTCACTCGCGTACGTTCTCTCAACTGGATGCTGAACTGACACTTCGAAGCATTAAAAATTAGCGCTCCAGGCGGAAGAACTCATTTTCCTGAGCTATGCGAGCCCCATGCTAAACTGTTCTAGAAACTGCTCTGGTCTGAACGGACAGTACCTAATGATTTCTAATTGAAATTAATTGATCTCAGGTGTGTTATCATCTAAATGATTGTTGCAAATTTATTAAGATTTTTCTATAAATTTCGTCTGGACACGTTTTTAACATTTTCTGCAAACAAAATCTGTTTCGGCCAATTTAAGTTTGAGAACAGTTGTCTACTTAGAAGAGAGCAAAATAAAACCATAAAACTGGTCATGATGATCACAGTTTTTAATATTCTCTACTTCTTAGCACTACTAACACTATTGTTACAAATACGTAAGGGCTTGTAATGAAAATATGTCATAAATATAGTTTTCTATGTAATTATATTTATGACAAAACGCTATAGAACTTGATCTACATTCTATTTTCAAAAAGATTCATGTCGACATTTTTATCTATTCATATTCTATAAGGTAACTATGCTGCGTGCATCAACTAAAACTAAATGAGATTTTAAAAAAATACTCTTGAAATTTTGTTTTAATGTCTTCATGTCGTAACTTACTGAGCTGTCAGGGTCGTTTCTTGTCTCATATTATCTCGCTTGCTGCCCGCACAAGCGATCTTGAAGGCCCGTGATTGTTGAGGTATGGCCAGCAAATACTACTACGACTGCCCGAGCGGGTAACACTCTACCATCCCCTGTATTAATACTTCACAACATTTTAAAGTGTAAATGTAACTAATGATAGTAATTGTTTTAATTGTTACTGCATAATCATAGAGAACGACTATCTGCATTTGCATGAGCGATTTTTAATTTCATTCCGGCTGTTGATGATCTGTGTAATGGATTGTGTAATAGTCGTTGGAGGCCATGAATTTAGAAAGCGAGCATTGAAATTAAACTTCGAATTTAATAACTTGGCCTGAGAAATTATTGCGGGGAGAACTGAAAAAAGTTATTCTCACCATCCTGCTTTGAAGCACATAAACAACTGAAATGCGACATAAAAAGAAATGAATCCTGAACCATTAACCAATAGCATCTTTTTCAAATGCTGTCTGTTATAATATTGACTTGATGCAACCAAACAGATATAGAAAAAACTACTCTTTACGAGTCGGCGCCCGTCTTGACTTAAATCCTCCTTCCATTAAAAATAATCGAAATGGATTGGTAGTGATGAAAGGTTTTAATAGTTTGTGAAACGACTCCGTTCCTCCAAACGAAGATTTAAATCATTTTCAACGTTGGCACATTCAAAACAAAAGCGAAACTTGCAGTACAATCTCATACGATAATCATGTAAGACGCATCATCGTCGCATGGGTATTTGCCGAGATCGCAAAGGCGACCACGATTTCACTATTCCCGATTCGAAGGGTTGCGGTTTCGAATCCCTCCTCGTATACGACTGTCTGCTTGCGTTTTGTGACCGTGCTGAGGTTCTCTCTCTGCTACCGTGTATCACCTTGATCATTCTTCCTTCCATTCACTTCATTCCACATCTGAAATAAAAGGAAGTTCGTCCGTATGTTCATAAGGGTTACATCTGAATGGCATAAAGAGGGAGCTGATTCCTTGACTATTCAAACCGGGAGAGGTGTTTCAGTACATCAACTGATGTTACCGCAATGCCTCTGACCGGGAGGTTCGAGGTCCGAGATTCGAGTCCCGATGCCGGCAGGATTTTCATAACTAGCTTTTCAGCTAGGTCAAATTCAGTCGCTGTCTGGAGGAGAATTTTTGCAGCCGACTGCTCTGATCGGTAGTTTTCCGTGGTTTCTCTGATCAACAACAGGCGAATGTCGGAGCAGTACCCTAACAAACGGGCTACGGACCGCGCGCGATCTTTCTTCCTTCTTCTGTCCTCGCCACTCTCACATACACACACACTAACATGCACTACGTTACCACACATGCCGGGAGACCGGTCGGGAACTTAGAGCTTGTCATGGCTGGGAGATACGTGTTTGGGGGAAACCCCGCTAGTGGACAGTAGATCGGCGTCGGATCTTGCCATTCAGCGGTGGAAGATCACCACCACCTCCCGACGAAAAACATGCAAGATACTTACGGGAATAATGACCTCGTATGTTTTGGCGCGCACGGAACACTGACAATCAATCGACTATTCAAAGAGCAACCTCGAATGGACCAAAGGGCCACCTCGGAAATATAGTAAAGTGTCTGTCCGGGAAAGGTCTATGGGCTACCTTGGAAACGGGACGTTGGAGTGGATTTATCCCAAGAGAGGAGAGGAGTAATAGATACACAAATGGAATGCACGATGGCCGAGATGAAGCTAATTCCCTATAGTTATTTAATTTAAGAGTTCTTAGCAATATCACTCAAATGTTCACGCTAATGAGATGCCGATGTTACCAGTTGTGAATTAAGGAATGCTAGCCTTTAAGAGTGAGTTTTCATTCATCTGTTCGGTTGCGCAAAGCATATCTAACAGTACAACACAACAAAACGATACTAAGTATCGTATTTGAGAGTATGATTAAATATATATTAACTTATAAATATTGATCATTTTCAGGGGTAGGTTCTTTTATACCATTGCACAACCATTCAGATGTAAGCAAGTCAATTAACTTAGAAATCAGATTTCTTTCATTACCAATCTATTCTCTTCCAAACTGCCAGAAAGAATTTAATAAAAGTTAGTCCATTACTTGAATGTTAGGTTCCCTTGTTAAAGAGAATGGAACATTCTTCAGATAAGCGCTCCTCTGTTCCATTGTCTGCATTATATAGCCTCCCATTTTCATCAACAATTGTTCGTCCGTTAGATCGTTAATTTTCTTTTACTTTTTCTCGATATGGAATGAGGAACAAAAGAAAAATGTGGATTTTGTTATTGTTTCTTTTCATTTAATTAAAATCTGTTGGAAACGATATTAACATGAAAACAAAACCCGGTCACACAGAAACCAACAATTCAAAAGAAATACTCTAAAAGACATGAGATATCTACGAATTGGCTGTAAAGGGCGGAACAAAGGGTTAGAAAACAATATTTTTTCTTAATGGTTTTGATTACGTGCGTCATTTGCAATTATCCGTTACTCTGGGCACGGATTAAAAGAATATGTCGTCCACGGCGTAATGCAGTAATAATTTGAGATCTTTGTAGCTTTTGCGTTCCCCCTTGCAGTCGGTTTCGACTGTCAAGCATGTATCGACGAGTCACACGTTAGTTTTCATCGGGAGTTGCTAAACAATTTTTTATTATAACTTTTTTTATAATCCTTCTTCCATAGTTTGTATTTACATAATTTCAGTGAATATCTGCACTCGTATTTCATTTAATTCGTTATTCTTACTGCATATGTAAACTATAAGAAATAATGGATTTTGCCGCAACCACACTGTAATAATTTTAATAAACAATAAACTGATTATCTATAACGAGAGGTATTGTGACCTACGAGTCCTTCATTGGTCTCAAATAAAAAAGAATTACACGTACTCCCGTTTTTTTAAATAAGCTTGTTTTCAATTATAATCTGCTACACAGCAGAAACAAGCATAACAGCGTGTTGCAATAATAGTGAACAAATTCCAGGCCAAACAATAGGATAGGTTTACGTTGCATTCTGTGATATGTACTGTTTTTCGGCCTTTGAAACCTCCAATTGTGTGTGTTGTAACACGACGTTTTGAAGTTCGGTAAGTACGCATTTAGGATTACTATTTGTCGCGTTTAATTGTGAATGTAAGAGGGACGCAGTTAATCGTCACACATCGGCCTATACTTCTGCTTTAGGGGATTTCCCATCCAAGTATATCTGTCAGTGGCGATTTCTTTGGATATATTTCGTGTGTCAACGCCCAAGGAAATAAAAATGTCAGTTTTTTATTGGAGTTTTTTTATTCTTTTATTTATTCCTTCTTCCGTGTGATCCGATGCAACACAGTTTCGGCCGTTGGCGAATGTCTCCAACGTCTTGATCTCGATTCAACGATTTGCTTATAGCGAGCTCTTTTCGCAAACCGTGATATTCTCCGTTGTGCGTTGCAGCCTTTAGTACACTCAAGAAATTAGTGTTACTTTTTAAAATGGATAGTGAAAAAGTGGTTAAAAGGTTTTTATATAATTTCTTTTCTTTCCTTTACTATGAAGAAAAGAAACGCGTAATTGATGTTGGGCGACTATATCCTAACCTAATATTATTTCAGAATTTAATTTTTAAAACGACAACTGAAGAATAGGAAAAACATCGAGCATGTATATTTAAATGCTTTAAAATATATTATTCCAATCTTTGCAATAGAATCGACGACAGCCTCCCCATAGCACGTCACTCACAGAGTTTAACAGTTTTTGACGATAAGTAAATAAATAAATAATTAAATAAATAAATAATTTTAAAAAGGAATCTGCAACACCCTCATTGTTGTTAGTTTGCGACTACCTTTTTCTCATTCTTCCAATATTTTAAGTTAAAATAAATTCCGAGTTTTTTATATAATTCAATTGTACTCTCAATATATTTTCGAAAAGAGTAGTGTAGAGATTAATACTTTCATTCACTTCCAACATCCCAGGTCCTGAGTGAGGAGACGCTACATATCTTCCAGTGTGGCACCGCCCCAACCAGGGAAATCTCTACGCTCCCGAGTGGCCATGTATGGCACATGTATGGCAGTGTACTGCATGCAAGGGAGAAGTATGGAACAAGGAAGAGGAAGGGAAGATCGCGCGCCACCCTTGGCCAGTTCATAGGGTACTGCTCCGGCGTTCTACTGGTATTAATCCGAGCAGCCGGCCGTTCGAATTCTCCTCCAGACAGCGACTGAATAGGTAGTGTCGGGACTCGAACTCCAGGGCCTCCCGATCAGAAGCGCTGCAGAGGTAGTAGATGTTTCGAGGAGCTATTTCAGCTGGATATTAGATTATGTGACTGAAAATATTTTATATTAAGGTGGGAAAGGTAGACAGGGCCTACACTGGTGAACATGTGGTAGTTCAATACATTTATCTCGTAATAAGTGTCTTAGTCGTGTAGTTTTCATCTGAATATATCAAAAGAAAATTTCATTATTGTAACAGAGGTTTCCATAAGCTCGCACGTAGAGTCAATCTCGTTTCCTCTGGAACGCACGGAATAGCAGATATGTAGATTTCCTCGCTTCGTGCTCTGCGAAATGACACCGGAATAGGTGCAGAACAATAGTACGCTTAATGAATATTTAACGCATGCGCGTTCTGCTTATATGGACGAATTGTGATACTATGGAAGTACGAATAATAATTTCGATATTTTTATGATTAATAAAGAGAGTAAACTATTACGTACATGTACGATAAAGGTAAAAGACGGAATATGGACGGATAATAAATTATCAATCCATGTCTCTCCGTTGTACATCGTGCTGGCTGGAAAAAATGTTAAACATTATTATGTAGCGGATGTGGTTTCAGAAAGTGTGTCATAATTCAAACCAATTACAGTCTGGACTTCTTATACATTGCTTAAAGTGAAATTATTATTTTCGAATGTAAATTTCTTCTTGAAATATCTTGCGCTCGGGATTAGTGGGAATTCTCCTTTATTGATTGATTTTTCTCGTGTTTCTGGGCTCGTCAACTGCTTTGGTCATTAGTCCCGTTAGTGTAGTGCATGCTTTTTCTCGGGAGATGGCGGTGATCTTCCCCCGTTGGATAGCGAGATCCGGCACCGACCTACCGTCGGCTAGCGGGGTTTCCCCCTAACCAGGACTCTCCCACCAGCGGGGCACCGCCCCAGCCGGGACATGCTCTAAGTTCCCGACCGGTCTCCCGGAATATGTGGTAGTGTAGTGCATGTTAGTGTACGTGTGTGCGTGTGTAAGGGGAGCGGATAGGACAAGGAAGAGGAAGGACAGATCGCGCGCGGTCCGTGGTCCGTTTGGTAGGGTACTGCTCCGGCATTCGCCAGGTGTAGATCGGAGAAACCACGGAAAACTTCCGATAAGAGCAGCCGGCCGCTAGAATTCTCCTCCAGACAGCGACTGAATTCGACCTAGCTGGGAAGCTAGGGTCGAAAATGCTGCCGCCGTGAGGACTCAAACCTAGGACCTCCCGGTCAGAGGCACTGCAGTGACTACAGTTGATCAGATGAATTCTCCTTTACATTGTGATGCGATCAATACGTGACAATTGTTGTGAAGAAATGATTAAAATTAAAAAAACAATATTAGAACTTGGGGACAGATCTTGAGCTTCCCGAATCCCTTTTGTAATCTCTGTTTTGCCTGACTGAACATTTGTTCGTGACCTGCCACAGGTTTGCTTACCACTCAAATATTGTCATGTTTCAATAATTTCGTGCGCTAACATGTGCTGGTTAAGAGACCACTGAAAACGCTTACATACAGTAAGAAATACGAAATCAAAATTCAGGAGTCAATCATCGCCATTATCTGATCATTGCGTCAGAGCAATACCACCTAGATAGAAGGCCTAAGCAGTGTTATCCCTGGAGGGCAATATGGCCGACTCTGTAGGTCATTCGGGGGCGTGTGTGTTTTGAATGACACGTGGTGTTCGTTTCGCGCACAGTGTTTTTCCTTTATGTTTTAGCTCTTTTGAAGTGCTTGCGTAGTGTGATTCAAGATGGTGCATAAGTGTCTTGTGCCCAAATGCCGGACAAACATATAAGGATACGAGAGTAGCTGGTTTCAAATTTTCCGACGATGAAAATCTTCGCAAGAAGTGGACACATGCTATCAAAAGAAAGAATTTCATACCAACAAAGAATCACAGAGTATTTTGTTTCCTTTATTGAAATTATAAAGTACTTCTTAAGTCAGATTAATTGCCTGTTCTAGTATAGTTACCTTTCAACTACAGTTAATATGATAACATGTAGACATGTTATGTTGGCACTATCAATGTTAGACAAGAAGTGTAATAGATTACCCTTCCCCACACGATTAAATAAAAATGTGTTATTGAATACTACACTTTTCTGTACTGTAACTATTAACAATTACCTATGATACATAGGTATCATAGCAATAAATTACGAGAACATGAAGACCATAAAATAATAAGGACGAAGCGTTAAGTAATTGTAGAAAGTAAATATACAAAGTGTTTTTAATACTTGAACGGCGTGCGCATGTAGTGGGATTTTCTCCGTTGTCTGAATGTTCGGAAAGAAATATTGAAACGATTTCATTGCAGTGCGAACAAATTACTAAATTGCCTGTCCTGAGAGCTATGCATTTATAGCTGGCTCTGGTGCATAGAAAATATCTCCACACATTACGAAATGTTGGAAAAACCTAGTGCCGTACTTCGCGTGAACCCAAGGGGCTAATGGCGTTAGCGATGAATTCTGGCAGTTCATGAGCCGCACCTCTTCTCGAATTGCATTCTTCTGACGTCGTTCTTTCCAATTTCATCTTCGTGATGGGTAATTCAGGTTTTGACTCACATAGGAAGATAAAGATTGGGTATCCAGCAATACGTAGAAATGCCTTCCCTATCACGTGTCGTTACGAACGTGTGTAGGTTTCGGAACAGCAGTCATAAACCAGCTCCAATTTGGTTGTTAAGGAAACACCATTTCCTCCATCATTTAATCAGGTGTTTGGAATTATGTTATTCAAAAAATAGAATTGAAGAAGTACAACAACCAAGGACGAAAGAAAGGCTGTGAAAGAGAAAAACATAGTATGAGCATAATGCATTGCACATACTTACATTTTTCACATAATAAATTCCATACATTTACTTCCCAAAATTCCACGAACAAGAAACAATACTGTAGATAGAATAATTACCTAGTATTTAGAGCCTTTCTGGTGTGGTTTTATAACAGTTTGAAATAGATTACAGATCTTTTCCGAATGGTAGGGGCGACAAAAATGTTGTTGTTATTATTATTATTATTATTATTATTATTATTATTATTATTATTATTATTATCACATTTTAAGTTGTTTCCACACAAGCATTTCGGTTACCATGAACAAGAGTTACACGTTTTAACTGTCATAATCAGCACTGGATCAACCATCAGTGTTCAGAAGATTCCTCACAATGTATGTGTTTAGTATGACAATCGTCTGCAGCTGGATGCATAACTCCTTCTTCAGTTGCAGTTTAGCCAAGGATTCGTGTACAAAATTAGGAATTTCACTAGTGGCACCTAGAATTATTAGTACAATCGTCTCAATTACCGCGTCGCTCCACATTTCCTTTGTCACATTTGCCAGAGGTAGATATTCTAGAACTTTTTCACCCCTTTTCTTTGGAATCTTGTGAGCTAGCGGGACAGCGACATCAATCAGATACATTTTCTTGTTTTTCTGCTCATGTCATTCAATGTCCGATTTCTTAGATGATACAGACCTAGCTGTTATGATGGACCGGCTGGTGTACATTTTGTGATCACTTGCGTCAATGACTGGTTCGGGAGTATACTTATAATTTGGTGTTTGGGTAACCCCCAAAAGGTTATTATTGTGGGTTAGTTGCTGATAAACCCCTTTACAAACGTCATGTCGTTTTGTATATTCTGATGACGATAGAGAGCTGCATTCATTGATAATATGGTCTATATTTTCTCTATGCTCCCCACATAGCCGACATTTGCCATCACGAATGTTAATGTCTTTCAGGATAAATTTACGGTTGTTTTTAGTTGATACTACTTCGTCCTGAATAGCTACGTGCATAAAATCCTCTGTTACAGCAAAAGCTCTCCCAAGCACAGCCATTTTATTGACGACATGGTCCATCAGCTCTCCCTCTATCTGGAATAGGTAGCGTCCACGAAGTTGCTTCTCTTTCCAGCTGCTGATTTTCATTTCATTGGTCTGTACTTGCTTTTGTAGATTCATTATTTGTTAGTATCATTTTTTTTATTATTATTATCATCATCAGTTATTCTCAATTATAAATTAGTACAGGAAACACCAAGGCAAGAAACACAGGGCTTAAGTGATTAATTACTAATACAACATCACAGGTACTAATATTACATTTTACATTTTTAGATTTGTAGGAATTTTTAGAAAAACAAATTAACAAATAAGAAAATGTATACGAAATATATACAAATATAACTCCTAAATACACACAAAAATGAAATTTAATGTTTCATTGTACTTTTGACTTTGCTCATGTTCTAGTTCAATAAATGTTCGCCAAAGTCATGGTGTAATTCACATTCATGTTAGAGTTCTTCACCCATGAATTTCCTCACTAAATGACACGTGTCCAACATCACAGATTTTTGCATTTTCATTAATTTTCCTGCTGCATCCAATTCTTCCAATTGAGATTTTGTAGATTGGGTTATTATTCCTTTGACCTAGATTATTAAGGGTCGGATAGTGACTTTCTTTATTTTCCAGTTCTTTTAATTTCGTCAGCTAGATCTCTGCACTTTGCTATTTTTGTGCTGTATGTAGTGCCAACGTTGCTAGTGAGTGGAATTGCGACATCAATCAAATGAACGTCTTCTTTGCGTTTGTCTAACAGTCAAATATCAGGATGATTTGCTGGGTAGTGAAATCGGTTCTAATTTCACAGTCCCAATATGTTTTATGTGGTTGTTTTCAATGACAGCCGGAGGTTCATATTTGTAGTATGGGACTATAGCTGTGTTGGTGACTTTTCTTGCTAAATGTTGGTGTAAAATCTTGGCGAGTCGAATTCCGTACTCGCAAGGAGGCGGCGGAATTCAGTAATATGTTAAACAGTCTCTGTGACAGCTTTACATTTGCGACATTTGTCATCAGAGATTGTTTCCTTTTGAATGAATTTTCTGTAGTTTTTGGTTGGTAATTCTCTATTTTGGATAGCCATCATAAATCCTTTAGTTTCTCCAAAAATACTTCCTTTCCTAAGCCAAAGATTTGTTGCTTTCATTATTATTACTTTATTATTATTATTATTATTATTATTATTATTATTATTATTATTATTATTATTACTATTGCTATTATAGTGCCTCTAGGATGGCTCCTGGGCCGCGAACTAACTTCCCGTGATGTGGTCCCGGGTCCGATTCCCGGTCGAGGCAAAAATAGAGTTGTAGCTTTCCTTTAAAATCGTCCCAGTTTCTGCAGCTGTGTGACGAAAAAAAGCTAAAGCAGGCGGATATTGCCAGTTACGATGAAGAGAATACGTCATGTTCGCTTCATGTCACTCCTACCCCCAAGCATGGGAATTTAACTCGGCCCAGTCATGGGGGATACCGGTAGCTGGCCCCGAAGTCGGACTACTGACCCAATAACGCCAAATACATACATATATACGTACATACATACATGGCAGGCGCGGCTCGTCATTAAAGGCTGTAAGGCGGAGCCTCTTCCATAGAAATCGACCCCAAAAATAAATTTAAAAATATATTTATAAATGTATTTATTTATTAATAATGGATTTCTTAGTTAGGTTATATAACAATCATCAAACTTTTTTCGTTGTCAGTTCGTTAACGGCCGGCCGTATCGCAGGGAAGAGAAAAGCTTTAGGCTTCCACTTCATTCCGCCATAAGGCCTGTGTAAAAAACGTAGAGGCGTGACGTCATGCATTCACTGCACAAGCTTACTGGGGGACGAAGGATGCAGCCAGGCAACCTTCAAGGGTGAGGACTAGGATCTGAAGAAGAGTGTGCTCATCAGATAGCGTTACTGGGCAGCTCAGCGAGTAGTATTGCACAACTAGTTTTCCCGTTAGGAGTACATTTCGCTATCTGGTGAGATTATAGGTTTATACGCTAGGAGCGCTACTCTCTTAAGCCTTTACCAGAAGCGCGAAGTCTACAGGACTATAGTCTTCGTGATCGGAAGAGATTATTTATAGAAATACAATGCAATATAATGTAATGTATTTGCAGCTTTCCCCATTTAGAAAACCACGAGCTGCAACTGATACATTATTATTATTATTATTATTATTATTATTATTATTATTATTATTATTATTATTATTATTATTACTATTATTATTATTATTAATATTATTATTAACCGGGAGCGGTAGCTCAGAGCATCAACTGATGTCACTGCAGCGCCTCTGACCGGGAGCTAGCTTTTCAGCCAGGTCTAATTCAGTCGCCGAGGAGAATTCAGTCGCCTGGAGGAGAATTCTAGCGGCCGGCTGCTCTGATCGGTAGTTTTCCGTGGTTTCTCCGATCAACACCAGGCGAATGCCGGAGCAGCACCCTACCAAACGGACAGCGCACGATCTGTCCTTCCTCATCCTTTTCCTATCCTCTCCCTTTACACACACACACACTTACACTAACATGCACTACACTACCACATATTCCGGGAGACGGGTCGGGAGCTTAGAGCTTGTCTCGGCTGGGGTGGTGCCCCGTTGGTGGGAGAGTCCTGGTTAGGAGGAAACCCCACTAGCCGACGGTAGGTCGGCGCCGGATCTCGCCATTCAGCGGGGAAGATCACCGCCACCTCCCGAGAAAAACATGCACTACACTAACGGGACTAATGACCAAAGCAGTTGACGTGCCAGGAAACACGAAAATCTATCAATCAATCATTATTATTATTATTATTATATTATTATTATTATTATTATTATTTGTTGTTGTTAATTTTTGCTGCCCCCGGTACGCTGCGCCCCTGTGTCCCTCCTATGCAGCACACAGCAGCGCTAGCGATGGGCAGGAGGCCGGTCGGCGCCGCCTGCACGCGTGCCCCTCGCCGCAGATGGGGTACAAGCGGCCCCCCAACCGTCGGGGCCGTTTGTTCTCCTCAGCACCGCCCTCCGTCTTCCGGGCTGCATTATGGAAGACACGCAGTTGGAGCAAACCTCCAGTGCCCGCCGTGGGCCAACCAAATCCCTTTTATCGAGCAGTAAATCGTAATTCGAAGCCCGCGGAGAAGCAGCTTGTGAAAAGAAATGAGTTTTCTAACACCAGAGTTTGGCGAGGAAGAAAAACTCGAGAAGATATCTTCGATTGGGAAATTGAGGGTATGAAGGGGAAAATATGAATGTATGTCTTATGAAATGTCGACGACAAATCTTGAGACGAATGATAACTGGTTTTTACTGTTGGATATTTGAATAACACTTACTGAATTTGTCCTATTTCATTCTCTCGGGATTAAAAATAGTTTATTTTTACCGTACACTTTCTTGAAACATCAGCTCCTCTGCACAATATAAGCAATAAACATCAATCTGTGCGCATAGCATAGTTATTGTCATCTCTATGTACCTTCCAAAAATAATGCGTCCTTCGTCATTTAAAAATAACTAATAAGTCAACAATAACAATATCATTATGTTAGTGCAATAGAGAAGCCATGGCGGGAAATGAGTTTTAAGAAAAATGATAAATTAAATGCCATTCACTTTCGCATTCCAGAGTAAATATTGAAATTTACTCGTACGCCTTCTCCATGCACAGGGCAAACCCGGTCACTTAGATGTCACTACACTTATAGAAAGTGAATAAAATTATTTGGAACGCTTTTACAAATCAACTAAATGGTTCTTAGGAACAAGCCACTTTCAATAAAATAGGAGGATCTATAGCATAACTTTGCTTGTATTAAATCGTAATTTATGTCATATTTTATGTTTCTGTATGAATTTTGGGTAATATTTTTCTTCCCTTTAATCCAAATCTCTTCGCTGTCGTGTTTAATAAACTCTTACTTAAGATGGACATACATCTTCTAATATTCTCTACGTAAACGACCCGTTTCTCCGCCGGACTGATGCATTGTACTACGTGCGGCCTTCTCGGCACTTGTCTTATTCCATTATCTCACACTGAGGTAGCTCGCGGGCCCTTGTTTCTCGAATGTTCTTTTCAGCTCTGCCTAGTAAATCCTGCGGGTCATTCTTGCTGACCATGACTTAACGGGCGGGAAGCAGACCCCATTCCGTGCACCCCGTGCCTGTCGCACTAACACCCGGGGAGAGGAGAGACCTTGGGAATGGCACCGTCCGAGTTCAGAGCGCATATGCTTCATATACGTTCTCCATAGGGCTAGGATTTTGATGACCTAAAAACTGTATAAAATGTCCTAAAAAGAGTACATTTTTGCCCTAAACATCCTTCAAAAATACCCTAAAATGCCATAAAAATGCCATAAAAATGCCCTAGAACATTTGATTGGTTGATTGATTGATTCTTTCGTGTTTCGGGGCACGTCAACTGCATTGGTCATTAGTCCCGTTAGTGTAGTGCATGTGTTTTCTCCGGAGATGGCAGTGATCTTTCCCTGCTGGATGGCGAGATCCGGCGCCGACCTACCGTCGGCTACTGGGGTTTCCCCCTAACCAGGACTCTCCCACTAGCGGGGCACCACCCCAGCCGGGAAAAGCTCTAAGCTCCCGACCGGCCTTTCGGAATATGTGGTAGTGTAGTGCATGTTAGTGTAAGTATGTGTGTAAGGGGAGAGGTTACGACAAGGAAGAGGAAGGGCAGATCGCGCGCGGCCCGTGGCCCGTTTGTTAGGGTACTGCTCCAGCATTCGCCTGGTGTTGATCGGAGAAACCACGGAAAACTACCGATCAGAGCATCCGGCCGCTAGAATTGTCCTCCAGACAGCGACTGAATTCGACTTAGCTCGAAAATCCTGCTGCCTTCAGGACTCGAACATAGGACCTCCCGGTCAGAGGCGCTGCTGTGACATCAGTTGATGCACTGAGCTACCGCTCCCGGTATTTGATTGGTTAACTAGAGGTACTCACACAAGCACGTGGTGTTTTATTGGCGTGGCGTTGCCACGTACGGCAGCGTCCTAAGGATTCGGAGAAGCACATTTTTGTTGATACGGCAAATTTCTACTTCCACCACTTCGCTTGCTTCCACTTCTCCCTCAGATTCCGCGCTGACATTGCTTACGAAACAATATTCAATTCACAGAACTGT
The DNA here is from genome assembly GCA_011170035.1 of Teleogryllus occipitalis. Lineage (NCBI taxonomy): Eukaryota > Metazoa > Arthropoda > Insecta > Orthoptera > Gryllidae > Teleogryllus > Teleogryllus occipitalis. The sequence continues at coordinate 278,917 of BLKR01000703.1, forward strand.
CTATACCAAAGACATCAATTCCGAAAATAAGAATTTAGGGACCTCTCCACTTCCTCTGCCCTCACAGCGTTGAAAGCCATTGACACAGTGCTCTAGTTACTTTTTCGCGATAATGGTTAGGGCGGCGACAGCAGCATTTTTCTGTATGGAATTAAGCACGTAAATACTAAAAAAATGAAACAAAACTTTTGAAAACTAGTAAAAAAATGATCAAACAATGGCCTCAAAACTACAAAATGCAGAAAAATTCCTTTTCAATAAACAAATGACAAATAATTACCTAACAAATACCTGTCAAACGTCTCAAAACACTGTGAAATATGTTAGTACCAAAGGAGAAGTGTTTCTAAAAAACGAGAAAAAAGATGCAAAATCATCAAAATCCTAGCCCTAGTTCTCCAATGCTACCCAAGCGGACACCACAGAAATGAGGTGTTTTAAAAGGAGGATGATGCATGATGGGTATGAAAGCTCACCATAATGCAACATGCAGGAATACTACCATGCCTTCGCGGGAGACGAACTTGCGGTCTTTCGAACCGGGCAATCTGCCTTATTTACTTCGAATCCTTGAATCGGCTTAATTGTTGTAGGTAATATTTAAAATAAAGAAATTAAAAGACCCTTTCCAATTCCCATTTTAACTTTTAGTGTATACAATTATATCTTCAATATCTATCACAATTTCTGTTGTTTAATGATTCACTTACATTTACTCAACTTTATTGTCTGTAGTAACTTTTTTCTTCAAAATTGTTGAAACATTAACTGAAGGAAAGGTGACTGAGTACGGTTCCTTCAGTAGATAATGTTGAAACATACTATCCACAAACACACGTCTAGCCTCGTCGAACTACACTAATCCCACGTGTGGTGTGTGGGTGGAGTGGAGACAGAGGGGCCCTTTGCTATCTCGCTTATCGCGGTGCGGATTAATTGAAGCAGCCACCGTCAGGTGGCATGCGCGAAGTGCTACTCCCACGCTCGCTTGCAAGCAACAAGCGCTCTCCACGTTAAACCTTTCGACTCTCCTCGCTCTGCTACTCGCGTTTTGCCTTTCCTTCATTTCTTTCTATTCTCTACCGTTGCTTTTCGTTTGGAATTTTTTGCTCCACTGCTGTTAATTTTTTAAATTAAAAAAATATACACCTTTTTCCCTCACATTTTGCATCTACATAGTGCTCTTAATGAACCGTTCTCTTTAACTCCATTTCCGTCGTCTTTGAGCTTGCTTTTTCACTCTTGACGTGGTCTCAGTCGTACCTTTTCATTCACTTCACTTGCTTCCACGCGTTCCTTCTGCCTCTCACAGTTGTGTTATTTTGTCTATTTTTTTTAATTCCTCATCATGAAGCTCATTTTAATACTTCGTTTTTTCCTCTCATTAGTTCTTGCTTTCCTAGTTTTTGTTGTGTGAGTGGTCCCCTAATCTTGGAAGTGCGTCAGCCTTGTCCTCCTCCTTCGCCTGCAGAGCTGACTGTCGCCGCACTGTCATGGAGCCTCATCCGCCTGTCCCCTCTGCGCCATCTCCATTGAGCAGCCGCCGCCTAACCCGCTTAGGCAACTGCGCTTGGCGCAGTCTGCCCGTCCCTGCGGCACACCCGCAATAATTAGCCGTCTGTTCTGCTTTAGAGTTAATGCTCTTAATCAAGTTACTTATTCCGTGTTTTGAAGTAACTATTATTTTCTTGTTAACGGAAGTGGGGGAGAAGAGATATTTTTCATACCTGGAAAGAAATGAGAGGAATTTGGGAGAGTGGTGCCTCGTTTCCCAGAGGCCTTCAGAGATTCTAATGCTCCTCACGGGATTACTGCGCACTCTCGCCAGTTCATCATCAGTAATCCTGGAAGATTGCAAGGTTTGGGAAATTAATAGCATTATGGAACACCAGTTTTTTTTTTTTTTTTTAGTGTGTACGGTTAGCTGCACTAGGAATTCAGGAAAGCATAATTTATTATCATGCGAGATCATCAAACAATAAAGCCATCTTAATTTAAAAACATGTTCTCAACTGAATACATCGCTTAAATACTCAAGTAAAAATAACTTTCATCGACATTCTTATGTAACAGTTCCCATGATAAGGTGGAATTGATAATTATATTTTAAGAAATGCAAAGAAGTATATGTTGAACTCTTAGTGATACGAAAATGCCAATAACACTTTTTACTAATAATGAGACAATCTTTAAATAATAGGTTTCCGTGAATTTCAAATTATATGAATGATCGTTTAATACAAATGGAATGACAATATTTCACATTTTATTGTATTTAAAAAATTGAAATAAAGTGAACTTGTTGATTTTCACGATTACGAATTCTAGAACTTCATAAAAAAACTGACAAATATACTGAATAAGTAAATACAGGTAAGACTTTAACAATTGGTGTGAGTGAGATCATGTTCTCATTTGCTCGCTCTCACGCACACACTTTCACGCGCACTCTCACGCTCTCACGCGCACGCTCTCACGCGCACGCTCTCACGCGCACGCTCTCACGCGCATGCTCTCACGCTCTCGCTCTTATGCGCACGGTCTCACGCGCACGTTCTCACGCTCTCGCTCCCACGAGCACAATCTCACGGGCATGATATCACGCGCACGATATCACGCGCACAATATCACGCGCACACTCAAGTTTAACGATCACGCTTAACGTTCACACGCTCCAAAACCCCACGCTCCACAACCACACGCTCCACAACCACACGCTCCACAACCACACGCTCCACAACCACACGCTCCACAACCACACGCTCCACAACCACACGCTCCACAACCACACGCTTCAGAACCACACGCTAGCTTGACGCTCACTCGGTCCATGCTCACATTCTCCTCGGTCTCACATAGAGCATTGTACAGTAGGGCTGGACGTGGCGTCGTCCTCTGACCTGTCCATCCAGGAATCCTGGCGCGCCTCCTCTCTTCCTTGACAGAGGCCATTACCCAAACACAATGCGCGCCGCATCGACCGGCGGCCGGCCGCCCCTCGCCCCTCCCCCGTCCCCTCCCACGGCAACTCCCCGCGGAAGCGGAGCCTCATCGGTATTCCTCTGGAGCGCCGTGCGCGCCCCTCGCGGCGGCGGCGGCGGCGACAGGCGTCGCGCGCGGACGCTGCATATCCAACTCACGCACGCACACGGCCCATCCCCCTCGCCTCGCCGGCGCCCTCCCGGGGGGCGGCGCGAAGCCTCGACCTCTGCGATGGCGCCTCTGTCATCACCTCGCCCACCCCTCTCGCGGCTCAGTTGCAAGTGCTCCAGGCAGCGTCTCGTGCTTCACCTCCGCGGCTCATGTGCACCCCTCACTCCCCGCCCCGCTCTGCCCCACCCTGCGGCGCCTCTCACGGCTGGGGGCTCCAATTCGCTTCTCAACGGCTATTGCCATGACTGCACAGCACACGGGGACGCATTTACCTCAAATTAGTCCTAGATTCGAGTCCTGACGGCGGCAGGATTTTCGACACTAGCTTTTCAGCTAGGTCGAATTCAGTCGTTGTCTGGAGGAGAATTCTAGCGGCCGGCTGCTCTAAAAGGTAGTTTTCCGTGGCTTCTCCGATCAACACCAGGCGAATGCCCGAGCAGTACCTTACCAAACGGGCCACGGACCGCGCGCGATCTTTCTTTCCTCTTCCTTCGCCTATCCTCTCCCCTTACACACACACACACACACACACACACACACTAACATGCACTACACTATCACATATTCGGGGAAACCGGTCGGGAGTTTGGGGTTTGTCCCGGCTGGGGCGGTGCCCCGCTGGTGGGAGAGTCCTGGTTAGGGGGAAACCCCACTAGCCGACGGTAGGTCGACGCCGGATCTGGCCATCCAGCGGGGGAAAATCACCGCCATCTCCCGAGAAAAAACATGCACTACACTAACGGGACTAATGACCGAAGCAGTTGACGCGCCCGGAATCACGAAAAAATCAATCAATCAAAAAACCCGCGGCTGGGGGCTCCAATTCCCTTCCCAACGGCTCTTGCCATGACTGCACAGTACATGGGGACGAATTTACCTACAATTATAAGGTCCTGAGGGCCGCTTGCAACTTCTTGCGGCTTCGGTGATATAAAGATATGTGCAGGGCTTGATTTCTGACGGATCGCGACGGAAACCGTTCCGATTACTCGGAAATAATATTTAAATTATATTATAAGTACATAGCTATTTCTTCTTAAATTAATAATAAATTTGGGGATCGTTTCCGGATTTAAAATTTTAGAAATCAAGCACTGGGTAGGCGTATTATCGGGTGATTATACCCAGTTCAAACCCGATTGGAGCCGTGGAAGTTCAAGGGCAAAAATCATTCGTACGCCTTCCTTTGGATGGGAAGTAAAGCCGACTATCCTATGTTGCAGATTTACTGCTTGTGATGAATACTCAAGCCTAAAAGAAGCCTCTGAGTAAAATTTAACAATCGCATGTTTGGACGCCCGATTGATATCTTTTTTTCTCCTCTAGAGGGTGAAAGGAGCGTAGCAGATTTTGCCTGCACAGACGGAGGTTTCGTCTCGTAAAACGTGTCACCATTGAACTGAACTAAGCTCATCCCCAGCTGTAGGGACCCCTCGCCTCGGAAAAACATTTTTTTAAATCATAAAATATTTATGTGTTAAATAATTGTTTAATTCTCTAAGAAATTTATTAATTTTGATTTGTATGGGTCAAAAATTCAAAATTTAAGTAGTATATGACTTAGTGTAGGGATCACAGAATTTTGAAAATGTGCACACAATTCACTTTTCCCCATAGCACGTCATACGCAGTTTTTAACTGTTTTTTTGACGTACAATAAATAAATAAATAAATTAAACATTATTTTATTATTATGAGTGTGTTTTATTAAATCTGGAGGCGTATTTTCGGATGGAAGACACGCACCAAATTTGGTGCTTGGGGCACCTTAGTATCTAAATACGACCCTGTCTCGACAGGTGACACCAACATAACCATTTGCACGTTTGCCATCAAAGCAGCGGCGTTTTCATTGCTGCTTTTCCCTCCTCTCCTCCGAGTCTGACTCCCCCCCTACCATTCCCTGGTGCGGTGTTCACCAGCTGTCCCACTTCCTCTGTGCCCCACATCGCCCATTTATAGCGTCCGCCTGCGGGCCGTATCACGCCACGGCCATGCCGCCGCCAACGGCGGGCCGTCTCGACGTAGCTTCTCCGTGACAAGTCGTTTCTCTGCCTTCGCCTCCACCCTGCCCAGCAGACGCCGCGGAGCAACAGGTCCCGTCTCTTGAAAGCTTCATCTGCGCCTTGCCGTCAGCAGTTCTCAGCTCGCCCTCAAAAATAAACCCCTCACGCCAAAACAACTAAAACAGCACGCTCTTTCTCGCTCGTGTTTTCATGCAAAATTACGCGAAAACACTCAAATTTTCGAAAAATTGTTCATGATCTTATTTCAAAATTTATCTTTAAGGAACTAATTTTATTCAGGAAAAACATCTATAACTTTAATATTTTAGTTGTAGGATGACTCCGAAAAAATTTTAACTTTTGCTATTTTCGAAAAATCGGTGTTTGTTAACAAACATAACATGATTCCCTTAAACGTCCTTGACACTTTCGAACTGCAAAGAATTTAATTAGAAAAGGATGGTGCCATTTTTTTAAATATCCCAGGGTCTTCATGTAAAGTGCCCCAAAAAATTAAAATATCGGTTTCAAATTCAAGGAGCCGCACATCAGCACATCGATCGGGAAATATACATTTTGGAGAAAATCGGCTGAACGTTTTAGCCGCTAGCGTTATTCAAAGACGGACGGACGGACGGACAGACACACTTTAGACCGGTCATTCGATTTTTCTGCATCAAGGATCCAAAAACCATGGATTCTGTTTACACTACGTGATAGAAGATTTTTTAAATAAATTTAGCAATCGGATTTATCCACTTTTCGTTACCAAGAACCTGTAATAAGAGTTTTTCTGCCTAAAATTTGCCGCTTTTTCGCGCAGCATTACAAAACTTTCTCTCTACTCCGTAGCGAAATCAAAAATTTGAAAAACAACTATAAAGTCGAATTTATTATTTTAACATTGTTACTAAGCATTGCCGTGAGATTACTTTTCTTTACAAATCTGTAAATACAAATTCTTTATTTTTAGAAATTGAGAAAAATGTAGAACTTTAGGAATTAATGTCATCTGCATTTTAAACATAAATTTTACATTTATTACCGGGAGCGGTAGCTCAGTGTATCAACTGATGTCACTGCAGCGTCTCTAACCGGGAGGTCAGAGATTTTCACTTGCAAAATTCGACGCCGATGTCAAACCTCCAATTCTTGAGAATATTTCTTGAATAAATAACACAAATTTCAGCATAAAGAATTGTATGATTTCAAAATTCAATGTACACAATATTCGACCATCGGCAACAGATCATCTCCAAATTCCTCAGATTTTTAGTTCTATTCACTTAAACTACAGGTAATAACATGCTCAATACCTATGGGTAATCTATTTCCTACAACAGGCAACAAACTTCAATACGTGTTTTCTTGAATAATTTGTCGTTATTATTCATTTATAACCTGTATATATAACCTGCATACCTTTAGTACCCTTAATATGCTGGTAAACTTAATATTCAATGTTACGTCTCCAGATCCGACCATATGTTTTCTTTCAGTCCCCTTCTCAAGTTACGGTGATCATAGTAACCTTTTCTACGGTTAAAATTCCATCAACAAGGGACATCTTAAATATTTACTATTAATTTGGAAGGTCAATACGTAACAGCAAAGTTTATTTTGTAACAATAAAATGTGGATTTTTTCTGTGTAAGAGTTGCTTTAACTCAATATTTCTCTTTTAACTCCAGTATTACGAATGGGAGTGCTCAGGTGCACATCCATGGTTTTGATTTTTTAGTATTCGATTTTTTATAAAGCTTAAGATAATTACTATAGTTTATGATGAGCTATTTGTTCAAAATATGATGGAATACATCGCAAGTGATTGTTATAATTATAGCGTCTTTCGGTGTGCTTAAAAAACCGCAACTGATAAAAGTAATAATTACTCCAAACCTAAACATTGATTATACATTTAAGATGTAGTATAATATAGTTTCATGCGTGATCATGTTATGAAGATGCATTTGTCTTTATTTGAGATAAACATATAAAAGGCTTTATCATTAAATACAAATATTGGCGAGAGAAAGTCAATTATGATTTTATTTGCAGAGTCACAAATGTAATATTTTTTTCTGTTTAAATTAATGCATATATATTTTTAATTATATTACAATCATCCAAAACCCCAATAAAATCAAACATTTAGAGATACGTTGCGAATCTTTGGTAATACACATGACATTTTATACCTTGGAATTGCTATCATGGATGGCTCATGGGCAGCATACTAGCTTCCCAGGTTTGATTCCCGGTGGGAGCAAAAAGAGAGTTGTAGTTTTCCTATAAAATCGTCTCAGTTTCTGTTGCTGTGTGACAAAGAAACGCTCAGGAAGGCGGAGTTTGCTAGTTACGGTGAATGGAATGTCTTACTCATCCCATGACTCTCACTCCCCAAGTGTGGGAATTAACTATGCCCAGGCATGGGGATACTGTCAGCTAGCCAGCAAAATCGAACAATCGATCCAAATTGTCAAATACGTACATTACTACTGATTAAAACTAAATAACTTTTTTTGTTAGTTTAAGGTCGCATCAACAACTAGGTCATTAGCGACTACTATTGGAATTAAGGTTATGGTAACTGTGAAGATGAAACGAAATGGTGATAAGGTGTGAAAGGACGAACACAAATATCCGAGGCGGACTCGAACTCGCGACCCTTCGGTCCGAGATCGCTACGACTCTACTGCCTTAGGGATCTCGGCCACCAGATTGGCTAAAATAACTTTTTGTTCGTCTAACTTGAAGTCGATTTGGTACGTCGCCGTGGAGATCTAAAGCAAAAAGTGGCTGAAAATGTTAACTCATATACCTTTAAAATTACATATATATATATATATATATATATATATATATATATATATATATATATATATATATATATATATATATATATATATCAGAATATAGCAAATATTTCCGGTAACGCAGTCATGAGTTAATGGTGATCCATTGGATTAATGGTAAATGGTGAAACAATTGATACTATCATTAATCATTTCCACAGGAACCCCTTTCTCAATTTACATTCCCGACACTAATATGACGGAATTCTAGAATTTCACAGCTGATTAATTTCGGAAACGGATAGCTTGAGATTATGACATCCATTGTAACGACTCCGGCACCCGTGAACCGGTCGCTTAATCCGGCTTATCCACGGAACGCGCCGCCGAGACCAGCATTCTCCGGAGGGCCACGCCAGGGCCTTACAACTCTCCATCAAAACCGGAGACAAAGCTCGAGAGTGCTACTATAGGAGGCGCTAGTGTCGCTGGTTTCAGCTGCAAGTTAGGCTCGCCAACTTCCGCACATAAAAATTGTCTAATTTATGAGAAATACAAAAATGTTCTAAATGTTCAATTATTCATGATAAAAAAAGCACGAACATCGACGCGATCTTCTATAACATTACGCGCGTGCTTGCGTCTCGCAAACCAACGCAGCTGCCACGCCCGTATCGTTGGCAGCAGTTCGTATTTTAGTTTCTGTAAAAACGGGGTAGAGGAGAGCGCGCCACTGTAATGGTCTACACCATGTTATACAGGATTTACCGGGAGAGTGAGTCAGTGCATCAACTGATGTCACTGCAGCGCCTCTGACCCGGAGGTTCAAGGTTTGAGCTCGACGGTGGCAGGATTTTCGACACTAGTTCTTCAGGTAGGTCGAATTCAGTTGCTATCTGGAGGAAACTTCTAGCGGCCGGCTGCTCTAATCTGTAGTTTTCCGTGGTTTCTCCGAACAGCACCAGGCGAATGTCGGAGTAGTATTCTAACAAACGGGTCACAGCCCATGCGCAATCTTTCCTTCCTCTTCCTTGTCCTATCCTCACCCCTAACACACACACACTTACAGTAACATGCACTACACATGCCGGGTGAGTGGTCGGCAACTTAAAGCATGTTCAGGCTGGGGTGGTGCCTTCCTGGAGGAAGATACCTGGTTGAAGGAAACCCCGCGAGCCGACGGTAGGTGGGCGCTGGATCTGGCCATCTAGTGGGGGTAGAAACCAGCTACCGCACAAAACATTCACTACATTGATTGATTGATTTTTTCGTGTTTCCGTGCGCGTCAACGGCTTTGGTCATTAGTCCCGTTAGTGTAGTTCATGTTTTTTCTCGGGAGCTGGCGGTGATCTTCCCCCGCTGGATGGCGAGATCCGGCGCCGACCTACCGACGGCTAGTGGGGTTTCCCCCTAACCAGGACTCTCCCACCAGCGGGGCACCGCCCCAACCGGAACAAGCTCTAAGCTCCCGACCGGTCGCCCGGAATATGTGGTAGTGTAGTGCATGTTAGTGTAAGTGTGTGTGTGTGTAAGGGGAGAGGATAGGACAAGGAAGAGGAAGGACAGATCGCGCGCGGTCCGTGGCCCGTTTGGTAAGGTACTGCTCCGGCATTCGCCTGGTGTTGATCGGAGAACCCACGGAAAACTACCGATCAGAGCAGCTGGCAGCTAGAATTCTCCTCCAGACAGCGACTGAATTCGACCTAGCTGAAAAGCTAGTGTCGAAAATCCTGCCGCCGACAGGACTCGAATCAAGGACCTCCCGGTCAGAGGCGCAGCAGTGACATTAGTTGATGCACTGAGCTACCGCTCCCGGTAACATTTACTACACTTACGAGACTAATGATCTTAGTAGTTGACGTGCCCAGAATCACTACAACCAACCAACCAAGCAATCTATATAGGAGTTGCAAGGCCCCGGCGCCGCGCCGTCACGACCCGCGCTCCGCAGCAACGTGACGCGCCGGGCGGCGTCACGGGGGGGAGGTGGGCATTCGCTGCAAGTATTCGCGGGAGCGGCAGGCAGCGAGCGTTGCCGCGTTCAACTGCGCTGCGCGGCGCGACGCTGCTCGTCCGCCAGCAACTGCAACTGCTCGCCAAGTTCACGGTCGTTCAATTAACCCGCAATCCTCGAGGCGGAAGCGCCTCCTAGAGGCGCGGACGGGGAAGGGGGAAAGGGGGGAAGGGGGAAGGGGGAAAGGGGGGAAGGGGGAAGGGAGGGGCACGAAGTGGTCGTATCGCGCGCCAGAGCAACTCAAATTGCATTTCGCTCGCGCCAAACGTCAGCTTTCGACGACCTGCGGCGTGTTTGCGGCCGCTGCTGCTCGCTTGATGCGACACGCGCACAGGCACCCTGCTGCGCTAAGTTTGCAGTGGATGATGGAGGAACTAAACCGCTGGTAAGATACTGGCATGTGGTGGTGAACATTTTAATTTCTTGCTACAGAGTAGAGAGTAATGCTGTGTTATGCTGCGCGAAAAAACGGCGAATTTTCGGCACAAAAACTTTTATTACACGGTTCTGGTATTGAAAAATGGATAAATCCAGGTGCTAAATTTAAAGGGGGAATCCTCTAACGCGTGGTGTAGCAAGGATCCATGTTTTGTGGGTCCTTGATACCGAAAAATCGAATGACGGCAGACCTGTTCATCCGTCTGTCTGTGAACAACGGTTAAATCGTTCAGCCGAATTTATCCAAAATTGGTATTTCGAAATCGATCTGGCTACGTCGCGGTCCTTTGAATTTGAAATGGACTTTACAATTTTTGTGGTTCTTTACATGAAGCCCTTGGAAAATTTCCCAATTTTTCAAAAAATATCTCCATTTCAAATTCACAAACTGAATAAACACACTGAATATAACTTTCAGCAGCGTTGCCAACAAATGCCATTTTTCACCAAATTGGCGCGTGTGAGATAATCATGGCTCGGAAATTTTTTGTTGACACTTGGCATATTTTTGTTAAGACCGCATATTCTTATGGCTTTAAAATTGTATTATTTGAGCATTGTTTCATCTGTAAATGACAGCATAATTACGTATAATGCATCTACACACTATGATCTCTTTATCTGAGATTTGAATTGGCGCTTAATATGGTGATTTATTAATTTCAGTTATCGCTATTTGGTACTTTGACGAGATATATAATGTCGCTCTTATAATATGTCCTCACAACACAGAATTTTAATACGGTATTTTAAATTGAAGGAACACGATCAATCTAGCACATTTCTTAGAGAGAATGCAGTATCTGCTTATAGCTTAAGAGAAATGCAGTAAATGACAGTTTTATACTATGTTTCTAATCAGTACACTCTGTTCACTGAGTTCTTCCTAAGCACACAGCCATAATATCATGTAGATACTGTGTTTTTAATTCAAATAACTTCTACACCGTTACAGATACGACATTCTAAGCTAAGTAGAAAGAGCTGATTTTTCTGAGTACACTGATATGCATATCTCAATATGCAATTTTTTGGCAAATACTGCGTTTTTCGTAGTGAAAGCAGTACGGTCAAAATATAACTAAATACTTCAGAATGAAAAGAGCATGAGTAATTCATGCCCAACTTTATTGTAGAAACAATAAACTATTTGTTATTAACAGTTATGGTTGGATTTATTGAATATTTATTTCAAAGAAACTAGAAAATATATCCTTCTTTAAATACAAACATATTTTACTTTATATTTATATTATTACATTATAGTATATAGTATTCTTTCACAAAGAAAATTAATCAGATGTTTGATATTTTACGAGGAATCTTCATTATCATTATCTTCTGCTGTAGTTTTCCATTTCATTGTCTTATCCCAGAAGTTATGGTGTTCGTCAGGTATGTGCTTTAAAAGGCGTGACAGAGGGATGTAGTTCGCAAGGCTGACAATTCGCCAACTCATTTGTTTCTAACAGACAAGAAAATGCAAAGTAAGCTTTCAACAGATTAAAACGAGAAAGATCAGGTTACCCGAAAAGTGTCTTCACAAACACGATTGATGAATTCGCAGTATAGAATAACAATTTGCAGAAGCACAAACGGATAGATAAATATGGCGTGGATAAAGGATTGACCTTTCGTACTCACTGCTTAAAGGTTGATGTTTAATGGATGAAGGATTTCGAAACAGTTGGCGAAGGTCTGGGGTTTACTGCAAAAAATCTTAGGATATGTAAACCTTTCACGTCAGAAGCCGATTACAGGAGAAGCTGCACTCTTAATACAGAGTATGTAGCCAATTCGTCGTCTAATACCTTCTTGTCATACTTTATGTAACAGGTGAGAGAGACGAGATAAAGGTCACATTCACAAGGACGGTGAAAATCTATATCTGAGCGAATTTTCCAGGAACAATCTAAAATTCTGATCTGCAATATAAAAGTGCAACAGGAAAAGCAGACCATGTTTCGTCTACTTTTGGGCTTTTTAATATTCAAAATTATGAAGCTAGACATATCAATGATGATAGGTAAAATAATGAAGTTACACTGTTTGTTTTAAAATGTACATTCACGAACATTCATATTACACAAGATTTAAAAATCACCGATGTCAAGATCACCTGATCTCAAGAGAAAAGTATTGTGTCCAAATGTGAAATAAGGTGGAAGAATTCTCGTTTTAATTTAGATGATACATTTACTAAATTTCTTCAAAATTATAAAATGTAATTCGTCACATGAATTACTGCATAGAATCGTGATTAATTATTACATTAAAAATTGTTAGCACTAGTAAGTAAAATTTTTGAAGACGTTTTTCTAAATGTTTAGCAACAAACAGATTATAATCATGGCAATGTAATGCATACATTCTGTCTCTGACTCTCCTGTGTTATGGAGTGGGGCTACGGAAAAGAATGAAGCCTCGAAAAATTGAGGAAGGTCTAATTTAACGTAGGAATGTAGTTTATTGTCCAAGGAACACAATTTATGAGTCAAGTCAGGGACTCGAAAATCAGAGTTAAATGTTTCCTAGTTACGCAAGATAGAATTAGGCTAGAACTTTCTAAATTCCTTTATTTCAATAGTTATTCTTGAAAATAATGTACATTCAACAAAAGTACATAAATTATCTTTTTAATGACACTTTTTAAAAAATTCAATTCTTATAGAATACGAAAAGGCACATTTTCAAGAGAAATAATATGAGTTCTTCATTAATATTCCCAAATTCGTAAGTATTAATACGCTTTGAATCTATTCTCTTTAAAAGTGTGTTACCTGTCTTTCAATTCCTTGTTATTGGTTCGTAAAACTACTTTTCCTACGTTACCCTCAGCTGAATTTAGTAGCAGTACGGGACTTGACTATTAATATTGACCCGGTAGCTGTAGTGCACTTGTGAACTTGCAGCATGAACTGCCCCGGACTCCGGGGCGCAGGTGGGACTTATTCCAGGTAACGCGCTCGCTCGGCCGGGAGGAAACGGAGCATCGGGCGCGTGGGAGGGCGTTCGTGGCACGTGAGGAATGTGTCGAGGCGATATTGGGCGCCTCCCCCGCCGCCCGTTTCCCTTCCTGCAGGCGGACGCCGCTTCTTCGTTTCAGCACACGTCCACGGCTTCACCATTCCTCCCGTGCCCTAGTTCTCGCCCGTGACACCGCCCCGCCATAACCTCTGCCTCTATCCACGCCGACACCGTGGCCCTCGGCGTGGCCCACATCGTGACACAGGCCATGGCCCTCTCCCTGGCCCATTTCTGGGACGAGACCGAGTCCCAGACCGTGGCCCTCACCGTGGCCCAGGTCGAGGATCAGACCCTGGCCCACAACGTGGACCTCCCTGCGGCCCACATCGTGGCTCAGACCATGGATGAGATTCTGGCCCATACAGTGGACGTACCATGGCCCTCGCCGTGGCCTTCACCGCGGCTCACACCGTGGCTCATATCATGGCTCAGATCGTAGCCTACACCGTGGCCCTCAACGTGGATCACACGGAGGTACTCACCGTGATCGTCCACGCGGCCTTCACCGTGGCCCATATCGTGGCTCCGACCGTGGCCCACACAGTGGCCTACATCGTGGCCCTGACAGTGGCTCACACGGAGGCCCTCACTGTGACCACCCCAGTGGCCTTCACCGTGGCCCACTCCATGGTCCACATCATTGTTTACTCCATCACTCAAGCCGTTACGCAAGCAGTCACCCACGCCGTCTCCCACGCAGTCTCCCACGCCGTCTCCCTCGCCGTCTCCCTCGCCGTCTCCCACGCCGTCTCCCACGCCGT